>JAQIFY010004586.1:0-11666 GCA_028533085.1 Varecia variegata | reverse complement strand
CTGAAGTGACTGGGGAACCAAAGGTGACTGGGAAGATAAAGCAACGACCACCTAAATTGCAGTCCTCCAAGAAAGTTGCCTTTGTGAAGCAGAATGCCGCTCCCAAGAGCATGGACACACAAATGTCTGCTGTGCTCTCTGTCTCCAAGACCCAGACAACCCCGAAGCCTAAGGATCGCCATCAGCCCCTTGGGAAGGCCAAAGGGCCTGAGAAGGTAAAGCAGCAGTTGTCAGAGCAGCCTTTCAAGAAGGCTGCCTTCCAGAAACAGAATGGCACCCCTAAAGGGGCTCAGATTCCCACGGTGTCTCTGCTGAGTTCCAGCCAGCCCCCACCAGCAAAAAAGAGGAAATCTCAGTCCGGGGACAACAGCCAGCCACTGCTGTCTTAGGTGGATGGTTGAAAACTAGACTGAGGTGGCTCACTGCTATTATCACTGGGTTGGAACGCTTACCTCTGTGAGGATGGCTTCCCCACTGTGCATACATGTGAAATGTAATATATATTTTACAACTTCTGGCCACTGAGTGTTTTTTGAGGGGACTGGGTACTTTCTTTGCTGCTTCAAGGGTAGAGGTGGGAAGGTGGGACTGGCATCCTCTGAAGAGAGGGAACGGTTGGATACTACTGAGACATCAGGTCAGTTTCAGGCCCCTGCGATCCCTTGGTCTCCCCAGGAGAGGAGAGCCATGGAGTCAGAGCTAGGGTGTTTGGACTCTAGGGAGAGGAGGGCGATAGGGGTGGAGGGAAGACTGGCTTCCTGCCATAAGAACCCATGGGATGCTGGAGGTCCCGGGTTTTACACCACTTTGGCTGGATTCCAAGCAGTCGCACCCCAGAGAACCGCTAGCGGCCGGCCTCAGACCCGGAAAGCTGCGGGGCCAGCCTCCAATTGGAGCCTTTCATTGGCTTCCTCTCGGCCCGCCCCGCCTCTGACCTCTGCCCCTTTGCCGAGGCGTCTGATTGGCCGCCGGTGGCCCGCTGGCGCCTCATTGGCTCTTCCCGCTCGCCCTCCATCCCTGCTCTTGCACCGGTCTCCATCTCCCAGCAGAAGGCGCAGCCATGAATCCGTTATTCGGCCCCAATCTCTTCCTCCTACAGCAGGAGCAGCAGGGCCTGTCCGGCCCGCTGGGGGACCACCTGGGAGGCGACCACTTCACCGGGGGAGGGGACCTGCCCCCGGCGCCTCTCGCCCCAGCCGGGCCCGCTGCCTACTCGCCGCCCGGGCCAGGCTCGGCCCCGCCTGCCGCCATGGCCCTCCGCAACGACCTGGGCTCCAACATCAACGTGCTCAAGACCCTGAACCTCCGGTTCCGTTGCTTCCTGGCTAAGGTGCACGAGCTGGAGCGCCGGAATCGGCTGTTGGAGAAGCAGCTGCAGCAGGCGCTGGAGGAGGGTAAGCAGGGCCGGCGGGGCCTGGCTCGCCGCGACCAGGCCGTGCAGACCGGTTTCGTCAGCCCCATCCGGCCCCTAGGGCTGCCCCTGGGCGCCCGGCCGTCTGCCGTCTGCACCCCTTCAGCGCGGGTGCTGGGCTCGCCCGCGCGCTCGCCGGCCGGCCCCCTCGCGCCCTCCGCGGCCTGCCACTCGTCGCCATCCACCTCCACCTCCACCTCCACCTCCACCGCCTACTCCTCGTCGGCCCGCTTCATGCCCGGCACCATCTGGTCCTTCTCGCACGCCCGCCGGCTCGGGCCGGGACTAGAGCCCACTCTGGTGCAAGGGCCTGGCTTGTCGTGGGTGCACCCCGACGGGGTCGGCGTCCAGATCGACACCATCACCCCTGAGATCCGCGCGCTGTACAACGTGCTGGCCAAAGTGAAGCGGGAGAGGGACGAATACAAGCGGAGGTAGGGACCAGAAAGGTGGGGATAGGGCTCCGTGTCATGCCACTCACAACGGCCTGGGGAGTCGGTGTGGATTCCAAGGAATTGGGGGTGAATAGAATATGAGTAAGTTCCTGCTGTATAATGAGGAGCTTGGAAGGAATTGGATGCAGAAGTCCAACTCGTGGCAAGAAGGAGGAGGAAAACACTGGGGGATTCATACTTCTGGCTGTCTCTCTGTCTCATAGTCTAGGCTGCAGGGTTTGGATGACTGTGTTAACTGTGGGGTTTTGCAAGGCGTGAAAGGGGCTCTGGTCTGAAAGGTATGCATCTGGGGTACACTGTGCCCCTACCAGTCTCAGCTCTTGGGGCAATTTTGGGATAGAAGCTTCACACACTGACCAAAAGTAGGAGGCTAAGGGTATAGCTTAAATTTGGGAAACTAAGTGAAATTGGAAGAGGGTGGTGAGGGAGTAGGGGCTGCACCCTGCAGTGGGTGATCCTGCCACTGCCCAGGGTTTCCCAGAGGAATATTGATGGAAACCAGGTTCTATACGATCCATTGGAATCCACTGGATGGAAACCTGGTTCTATACGATGAGACCTCAAGGTATTGCTTGGAGCAGGTAAAAAAAATGGGAAAAGAGTAAAGAAAATTCTGTAGGGGAGGGGCAAGGGGAAGGGGCAGGTTGTTGGTATAGGGCCCGTGGGGATCAGTAAAGAGCTGAAGGGGGAGGAATCGTGAACAGAGCCAGCAAAGGAACCAAGGAGGGAAAAGTTGGGAATACCGACACACCCTGGGCTGTAAGTGGCTTGGGGCGGGTCTGCAGATGAAGTTTTGGCTTTCTGAGAGGAACCTGGACCCAAGGCGTGTGGGGAAGGGATGTAATGGCAGAGTGCTGGCTGTACACCAAGTGGATTCCTAAGATGATTGATAACCAGGCTGATAGGACAGGAGCATGAACAGAGGCAGTGTTTTGCACACTCTGTGACCCATGCCATGGTGGAGCAGGAAGGGGTGACAGAAGGAGGCTTTGGTTTGGGGACCTCTGGTCTCAGCCCAGCTATTATGACCCCTTGTGGGCAGGCCAAGGAGCTACCTTTGCAGCCCAGCCTAGCAGGGATTGGTGTCTGGTTCAGTAGTGGGTGAGGATTGGCTGAATGAATGTTCTAGATTACCGCTGGGTCTGGGGGCAACCTTCAGGGATTTATCACCAGCTGGAGTCTACCAGGTCACAGAGGGGCAGGCTTTCTGAGCTTGAGTCCTGTCCGCATGCTGGCTTCCTTAGTTATGGTCCATGTTATGTGTCCTTGGGGGTTTCAGTTATCCTAAAATCATCATTCAGGTGCCACCCAGAACCAGCTTGCCCTGCCCTGCAGGAGTTAATGCAGTCAGCAGTGGAACAGGGACAGTTCTGGAATACATCCACAACCACAGGAACAACTGCTGTTCTCAGGAGCATTTTCTTTTTTTTTAAACTGAAACAGTGTTTGTCCTTGGTCCAGCTGTCCAGGGCAGCAAAGAGTTATTCTGTGGGGATTGATTAGCTCATCGCTCTGCAGCACGTTGCTGTGCAGAGGGCCCGTAGCTAGACTGGTGTGGTACGTGACACTGGCAGTTACTCTTCTTCCACCCATGAGATGCCCTCCTTCTGTGCTTTTTATAGCAACACTGTAACTGCTGTCCTTAGTCTGGAAGGCATGGGGATGGCTTCAGCACTAAACTGGGAAGTAGCTGAGGCCTCCTGGGTTCTATTTTCAGCTCCCCTGCCTTGTGGGACTTTTCCCCTGAGCCTCAGTTTTTCCAATATTGAAATGGTCCGATTTTCTCTCTTCAACTCAAGGATACAGTTTATTTGGAAGGGAGGTATTTGGTCTATGCAGAATACATAAAAATGGCTCAAATTCTGCTCACATTAAGGGAACCTTGTGAGACCAGATTGGAAGGGAGGCCAAAATGAACCTGTTTGTGTGAAAGTCTGGGTGGAGAGCAATAGAATTGTAGTGAGCTTCCAGATGATTCATTTTCAGATTTTTTACCCTATAAGATTGCATTAATCTTCATCTTTAGCTAACTTCCTTGCTTTAAGTTTCCACCTGAGTTTGTTGAGTTCAGTGACCAACAGTACTTCCTGCCCTCCCTGATGCATCTTGTCCAGGGTTATTGCGCCCTTGTCAGTATTGCTTTCCCCCTCCAGGGACTCGCGTACTCCAGGGGCATGAGGGTACCACATCCCATGCCTTTGTGTTGTGGATGAGGAAACCAAGGCCCGGAAAAGATAATGGTCTTATCTAAGAAAACATATAACTTGATGCTACTAGAGCCCTCACTACCTCTGTCTGGCCGAGTGGAAAGGAAAAGGACATATGGCCTGGCAGGGAAGAGCGGGGTCGGGGAGCCAGGAAGGCCCTGGGCTGTGTGGAGCCAGCAGGCTGGTGGCCGGACTGGCTGCCTCCTCCCACCCTGTGCACGGGGAGGGCGGCCAGGGTGATGTGGAGGAGTTATTATTAGGACTGCTGCAGTGCGGCTGTGGGCGGGGAGACAGGACTGGGGAGGGCGTGATAGGAAGGGAGCGAAGGCCTGGGGAGGACAGGACTTGATGTTGCAGAAGCTGATCTCTCGCATTGTAATTTTCTTGCTTTCTTCTTTGCCACTTCCTAACCACCTTTCTTATATTTAAGTTTCTCTGTTGGTGCAGTTCCCTTCCTTTCTCAGACTGAAAGAAGCCTTTCCAGAAGGTGGCAAGAGTGATGAGCTTACATGAATAGGGCTGCTATGCCAGCCGACCTGTGGGCCCTGAGATACCAGGGCCACAGCCTGAGCAGTGGAGGTCCCCAGCCCCCTTCCGTCTCTGGAGTGGAATAGAATATGCACTGCTCATCGTGGCAGATGGGTGTGAAAAGCTGGCCCTGGGAAACGTGCCCTAGGACCCTGCCCTGTGGCCAGGAGTGTCCTCTGTCCTACTGTGGTCTTAGCCTCTGAATTCAGGATCGGATCCCAGGAGGTGCTGCTTCTGGTTCTCATCCGCCACACTAACAGGCCCCATTGCACGCTCTACTTCACCTTTCCCTCGGGTTTGGGTGCTTAGTAATCCCAGGCTCTAGATGTCCACTGCTGTAATGCTGCTGCGGGACTTCCGGTCGCAGGGCAAGCCCTGTTACCTCTCGGTGGCTCACTTAGAGGGGGGTGGGTGGACAGTTTCTGGAGCTTGTGGGGGAAGGACTTCAAGTGTCTCCTACCAGGCTCTTGACCAACTCTGTTGATGCGGTATGTGTCCTGCAGATGCTTTTACAGGGTTAAATGGCACCACAAGAGGCAGGGCAGCAGGCTAGACGAGCTCTGTTCTGGTGCGGGCAGGAGACCGGATCTGTGCGACTGAAGGTGGGAGACTGGGCCGGGTGGACCTGGTGGTCTGGGGGGGCAGGAGGTGGGCGATGAGGCCAGCCAGACAGCTGGTTGAGCTGGGGCCTGAGCAGGGATGGGCACTGCAAAGGACCAGAACGGCCGCAGTTGCTCTTAAATAGAGTTCCTGGTGCATGGCCCGGAGGTTCCGGGAAGGCAGCTGGAGAGCTTGGCGCTTGTCAGGAAGTGTGGAGCCGCCCAACAGCTGCAGCTGGCCACCGGCTGCCCGCCAGACATTCCTGTACGCTGCTCCTCCCCATCTAGGGAACCAGACCTGGGGGCTGAGCCTGAGCCAAAGAGGGGGGACAGAGGGCCGTGGGGGCAGGGAAGGGCTCTGTACCTACATTCTGTCCGCCTTTCCCCATGTCTGTCAGGTGGGAAGAGGAATACACGGTGCGGATACAGCTGCAGGAGCGCGTAAATGAGCTCCAGGAGGTGAGGGTGGCTGCCCACTTGCTGCCTGTGCTTCCCTTGGTGTCCCCCCTTTGCCCCGAGGCCCTGGTGCACCCTCCCTGTCCCTCCTCGTTGTCTTTACCTTCTTCCAGCATTGACAGTGCCACTGACGTCACGGTTTTCTGCCGACCCTAGGAAGCCCAAGAGGCTGACGCCTGCCAAGAGGAGCTGGCGACGAAGGTGGAGCAGTTGAAAGCTGAGCTGGTCGTCTTCAAGGGCCTCATGAGCAACGTGAGTGCAGCCCTCGCACTGGCCCTCACGCTCATGCGTGCAGTTAGCTGCCTGAGGCGGGAGGAGCAGGCCCTGCTGGTTCTAGCCTGTTGATGCCCTGTCCACCGCCCCCTTCTTTGCGATCCTTCCCTTTTTCCCGTTACCCCCTAAATCCAGAGAAAGGGAAGGAAGGAAAGTCTCAGTGTTGCATCGCCAAGGCATGCAGCCTCCGTCGTTACCAGGGGTTGTGGGGCAGTCAGTGGGAGCGCGGCTTCTGGAGCCTGGCTGCCTGGCACAGACCCCAGCTCTGCAACTTGTGCACACTGTGGCCTCGGGTGAATCCCTTAACCTCTGAACCCTCATCTGCCGGTGTGGAATGGAGAAAATAAAAGCATGTACTTTGCAGAATTGCTGTGAAGATTATAATGCGCTTAGGACAGTGCCTGGCATGTAGTGTCAGCTCAGTAGGTGTTAGCTGTGGTTATTAAGTACTTTCTCCACCCCTCATTCCTAGTGGTATCTCTTTCCGTCTGGGAACATAAGTTCCAGGAGGGTAAGGACTGCTGATGGTTCGGAGGAGCCCTTGCATGTCCCAGGCACTGGGCCGCACCCTCCAGGGCTCCCATCTGCCTGGGGAGCTGGTGGCCCGAGCAGCCCAACACCCAGGGTACGGGCAAAGTGGTGTGGGGCGGCCACGCAGGAAGGACTGCATTCTGCTTAAGGTGTCAGAGGCTTCACGGAGGAGGTGCCCATGATGTGACAGGAAATCTGCGGATCGTGCCAGGCCTCATTTGTCCTCGTCTGGAGTACTGGGCACCTCCTCACTGTTCCCTGTGTTCCTTGGACAGAACCTGTCAGAGCTGGACACCAAGATCCAGGAAAAGGCCATGAAGGTAGATATGGACATCTGTCGCCGCATCGACATCACTGCCAAACTGTGCGACGTGGCCCAGCAGCGCAACTGTGAGGACATGATCCAGATGTTCCAGGTGAGGACGGGGCTGCCCTCAGCTTCCAGCAGGGCGGGGTGGAGGGAGCAGGTGAAGAAGCTTCCATCCTGGCTGGCCTAGAGCACAGGCCTTGCCCTCCAGTTTGGGGTCCTTCCTTATCCTGGCTCCTGGGGCCCTCGGTGGGACTAGGCTGGGGGGCCAGGAGCAGCCTCAGGAGAGAAGTTTTGGAAGCTGTCTCTAACGCCATCTCTCCCTCCCTCTCTCTCCTCTGCCTGCTTCCTCTCCTCTCTCTTGCTCTCATCTTCTCTCTTGCTTTCTCCACAGAAGAAGCTGGTTAGTGTGATCTCATGCAAGCTTATTAATGTCCCAGTCCCAGTCTCCAAACCACCTGGGCCCTCTGGCTGTCAGTTTTGACCTGCGGGCTCTTCAGCACAGAGTTCTTCTCCCCTTTCTCTCTTCCTCGCTCTTCCGTCCTTTTCTCTCTCTTATTCTCTTTATTTCATTTCACTCTCTCCCTTCTCTCCCTGGCTTTCCAGATCTGGATGTGATTCAAGTTCTCCTTTATAAATACTGTGTCCTCCTCCTCCTTGCAGCCTAAAACTTCCTTTTTCAGTTGAGTCATTTTATCAGAAAGACTTTTCTTTAGAAAAGAAATTCCTCTCTGGCCTTTATGCACATCTGACTGAGGTCCTGACAAGCCATTCCTCCCTTGTCTTACTGCTTTCTTTTCTCTATTTCTTCCTTTTCTGCCTTCTCAGCCTGCAGCCCTGGCCCCTGTGTGTGTGTGTCTGTGTGTCTGTCCCTTGGTGACTCTGCATGTTTCTGTTCCTGTCATTGTAACTGTGACTTTTCTCTCTGTCCGCCCCACCCTTCCCTCTGGTTCGTGCTTCTCCCCTCCCCGTGTCTGCCCGGCCCGGCCCTGCCCTTCTCCTCACGCACCCGGCCTCGTCTCTGTAGTCTCTGCACTTGTCTCCCATTAAGGTCCCATCCATGGGGGGGCGGAAGCGGGAGCGCAAGGCTGCCGTGGAGGAGGACACCTCCCTGTCGGAGAGTGACGGGCCCCGCCAGCCCGATGGGGATGAGGAGGAGAGCACAGCCCTCAGCATCAACGAGGAGATGCAGCGCATGCTCAGCCAGCTGTGAGTCCGCGGCTACCCGCGCAGCAGCCCCTCGGCGCCCTTCCCCATGAGAGGCCGGAGCCCCCCGCAGCCCCTCCACCAGGAGGCAGCCCCTGCCCTCCTTGACACATGGGTTCCCTGTCTCTAGGAGGGAGTATGATTTTGAGGACGACTGTGACAGCCTGACTTGGGAGGAGACTGAGGAGACCCTGCTGCTTTGGGAGGATTTCTCAGGCTATGCCATGGCAGCTGCAGAGGCCCAGGGAGAGGTAACCTTCCCTCCCGCCTCAGGGGCCTCCAGTTCCGCCTCTCCAGCCTGATGCCCTGTCTCCCCACTCCTCGCTCTGTTCTCCCCATGTGGCCGTCATGCTTTCCCTGCTTCTCCCCTCAGCCTTCATCCTTCTGCTGTCCTTTCTCCAGTTCCCTTTAACCTGACTTTCTCTCTCTCTCCCCTGCCTTGGCCCTGTGGGATGCACCCATCCCATCCCTCCCTGGTCGGCCTCCCCCCTGCTCCCCTGTCTACTCCAGCAGCAGGAAGACAGCCTGGAGAAGGTAATTAAAGATACTGAGTCCCTGTTCAAAACCCGGGAGAAAGAATATCAGGAAACCATCGACCAGATAGAGGTAAGGGCGTGAGTGGAACCCAAGAGGCACAGTTCCCTGGTGGGTCATGAGTGAAGCTGCAGGTGCAGCAGTGTCATCACTGGGGGACCCTTGAGACCAGGGCCTTTCTCTTTCTTTTGTAGGGAGGAGTGATCTCTTGGCAGTAGTACCTACCTCTGGTGGGCCCTTACGGCCTCAGACTCTGGAAGCAGATAGACATGGGTTCAAATCTCAGCCCTGCCATTTACAACCACTCTTAACTTGGAACAAGTTACTTGTTCTCTTCTGAGCCTGTTTCTTTATTTGTGAAATGAGGAGTTTAGTAATACGTCCTCTTTAGGGTTGTTTAGAAGATCAAATGGGCCAGGCACAGTGGCTCCCGCCTATAATCCCAGCACCTTGGGAGGCCAAGGTAGGAGGATTGGTTGGAGGATTGGTAGGAGGCCAGGAGTTAGAGTCTAGCCTGGGCAACATAGCAAGACCCCATCTCTATTAAAAGAAAAATTATCCAGGTGTGGTAGTGCGCGCCTGGTAGTCCCAGCTACTCGGGAGGCTGAGGCAAAAGGATCACTTGAACCCATATGTTGAAGGCTGCAGTGAGCTATGATCATGCCACTGCACTCTAGCTTGGGTGACAGGGCGAGACCCTGTCTCTCTTTTTTTTTTTTTTTTTAGAGACGGGGTCTCGCTCTTGCTCAGGCTGGTCTCGAACTCCTGAGCTCAAACGATCCGCCCACCTCGGCCTCCCAAGTGCTAGGATTACAGGCGTGAGCCACCGCGCCCGGCCTAAGACCCTGTCTCTTAAAACAAGAAAACAAACAAACAAAAAGATCAAGTGAAATAATGCACATACAGAGCTTAGTGCAGCGTCTGGCTCATAATAAGTATACCATAATGGTCCTTGTCTTATTGTTACTAATACTGTCAGTGCCATAGCACTCAGAGATGAACGTGAACTTTCTTGCTTCTTCAACTCAGCCTTTGAGGTAATGGAGAAATCTCCATGCTTATTCGCAAGCCTTGAGGAACCTTTTAGAGAATGGCAAGTGGAGCTGATGCTTAAACTTAAACTCTAGGCCCTCAGGGGCTGCAGGAAGGATTTGGGGAACCACAGCGCGCAGGCTGCTATGGAGGGAGGGTTGGATGTGACTGCTTGTGAGCCCTCCCGCCCTGCGCGAGATGGTCCTTTGCTGACGTTCCGACTTGGGGGTCAGGCCAGGAGGCTCTTTGACTCTCAGGCTCTCTTCAAGCCCACGTGCCATTTTCATGCGGCAGTTCCCCCTTACCTGAGGGGACTATGTCCCAGGAACCCCGTGGATGCCTGAAATCTTGGGGAGTACTGAGCCCAAGGCCATCAGTCAGAAAACGGTTTTGCTCACGTCTTCCACCCACAAATGTGATGCCTTCTCCATCGTACCTAAGCACTGTCACACACTGTGGCAGTCACTTTTACAGTTTGAGGTATGATAGCAAAACTAGCACGGATCTCTTTTTTCCTTCTTCACAATTTCGTGGAAGGAGGTTTCTTCTTACCGTAGATCTTAGCAACCTCAGCATAGGATTTTTTTTCTTACTAAGTTGAGAAATTTCACCTTTTCACTTAAAGGAAGCTCTTGCCGGCTTCTCTTTGGCATGTCCGAATTGCCAGCATCACTGTTGTGCTTTGGGGCCGCTATGAAATAAGCTGGCGAGATACCACGACAGCGGACGTGCTGAGTTGGCCACTACAGTGACCAAGAGAGTAGCCAGCGTGGACCCACTGGACACAGGGAGGATTCACGTCCCAGGTGGGACAGAAGCAGATGGCACGAGATTTCATCATGCTATGCAGAACAGCATGAAGTTTAAAACTTATGAATTATTTCTTTGTGGAATTTATCATTTAATATCTTTAGACCACAGTCGACCACAAGCAACTGAAATTGCTGAAAGCGAAACCATTGTAATAGGGGTTACTATACTCTGATTGCTCTCGCACTGGCTACATTTTGAGAAGGACTTTGAGAGATTATTTTCCTACATACTCATTTTCCTAACACACATCAAATAGTCCTACTCCTCTAAGCAGAGTTTTTTTTTTTTTTTGCCAGGCAGATTAATGCTAAGTTTTAAAGACATGGTCAGATTTACGCTACTGGCTAAAGACATGGCCAGGGAGAACTGATCTCCATTCTCCTGTTTGCCCTGCCTCACTCCTCCCTCCCCACCTCCTTTTTTCTTGGTTCTTGCCTACCTCTTTTGGATGGTAGATTTGAGGTGGGTATTTCTGCTGTACCTTCAACCAAGTAGGGGCCCCAGAGCAGGGATCTGGGGCTGCTGTCCCTACCTGGCTCTGGCCCTGGCCCTGGAGCAGAGTGCCTGGTGTAAAACATAACCTGGTAAGAAAGAAAAGAACATCCTCAATGGAAACGTGCCTTTTCAGCTGTTTTCGAGTCACCCGACTCCTCTCCTGTCCCAGTAGACCAACAGTGGGGGATGTCAGGGAGGTGACTTGCTGACTTCGCTCGCAGTGGTACTCCCAGGGATCCGTCTGGAGATCCGGGGACCTGTATCTTTGTGACCTTGATCTCTCAGGGTCACTGAGACAGAGGCAGGGACCAGGCCCAGAATGGTAGGGAGGGAGTTCTTCCTGTCTATCCCACCTCAACTCCATCTCCCCCGCCTCACCCACCTCTGCTCAGGCTGGAGCTGGAGGTTTTCAAGTTGGCATTGAGGGTACATCTCCTAGCTTGTATGGTCATCTCCTTATCTCACTCCTGCTTTAAGGGCATGAATTAAGGACGTGGAAATATGCAGAGTACTGGTGGCAGTACTAGCCTAGTATTTTTTTTTTTTTTTTTTTTGAGACAGAGTCTTGCTTTGTTGCCCAGGCTACAGTGAGTGCCGTGGCGTCAGCCTAGCTCACAGCAACCTCAAACTCCTGGGCTTAAGCGATCCTACTGCCTCAGCCTTCCAGGTAGCTGGGACTACAGGCATGCGCCACCATGCCCGGCTAATTTTTTCTGTATATATTTTAGTTGGCCAGATAATTTCTTTCTATTTTTAGTAGAGACGGGGTCTCGCTCTTGCTCAGGCTGGTCTCGAACTCCTGACCTCGAGCGATCCACC
>JAQIFY010004585.1:0-11667 GCA_028533085.1 Varecia variegata | reverse complement strand
ATTAGAATCATTTCAGTTAATAACCTTATAGTTAAGATCCTAAACTAATTAATATGTGTTATGATTTGGGAATTCTCTTTGCTATGTAAAAGTAAATACAACATCTTTTTGTTTTAAGTGATAGTAAACTAAACATCTTTTTCCTTTTACATTTCGTGCATGTTTCCTTGCTGATTCCTCTCCAATCCCCCTGCTTAGTTGCTAGCCCCAGTTCTCAGGCATGTAGTATTTAAGTAAGCACCAGATTGTGTAATACCAGTTGTAATTGATACAGGATTTCCAAGAAGGAAATGAATCAGAATGGGTTTAATAGAATCTGTGGTGATGGACTCAGGGAGGACGTGAGACTTTGGAGGTAAACCCTGAACCTGGGTACGATCTGTATTCGTAAAGGAGCCAGGAAAAGAGTAGGTTAGGTGAGAGAAACAGTGAGAGCAAGGGCATGAAAAACTGACATTGCTTATTATCCACATCACGCATTAGTCAGTAATTTATTGCCTGTTGACATTGTCTTATAGCTCCACCTGGATTATAATCTTTTGGAGATAGTGACCTGTGTCTTTCTTTTCCCTCATAGTGTCTAATTCATACGGTGGTAGGTACCGGATACATATTTGTTCATCGATAGTGAGGGGTGAGACTGGTCAAGTGGTGGGTAACAAGATCATGTAGGTCCTTGGAATCTGGTTAGAAGAACCAGATTATCAAGACCCTTTTAGACTTTTTGCTACAAAAATTACGTAAGGAAAGGGGAGCTTTCTGGAGATCATTTCTGGTGTCGCACATGAGAAGGTTTGGAGACAGGAAAACCAGCTGGAAAGCTGTTGCAGTCATTGAGATATGAGGGGATTGGTGATTAGCAGGGCAGCAAAAGGAGCACATCCAAGGGACGTTTCAAAGGAAAATGCAGTGGGACTTCTTGATACTGGGTATAGGAAATGAAGGAGGGGAAGAGTCAAGGAGAACTTCCAAGGTTTACGTATCGGGAAGAGAAATATGCTAACTTTGTATTGAATCTTAAAGTTTATAAAGTGTGTAAAGCTTAAATGTCTCATAATTGGAACTTGGTCTCAAATGTCAATATTTATTGCTAGCTTTTTTTTTGAGACAGAGTCTTGCTCTGGCACCCTGACTGGAGTGCAGTGGTGTCATCATAGCTCACTGTGATCTCAAAGTCCTGGGCTTAAGTGATCCTCCTGCCTCAGCCTCCCAGAGTGCTAGGATTACAGACGTGAGCCACCACGCTCGGCCTATTGCTAGCTGTTATTTTTTTTTTTTTTGAGACAGAGTCTCGCTTTGTTGCCCGGGCTAGAGGTGAGTGCTGAGGCGTCAGCCTAGCTCACAGCAACCTCAAACTCCTGGGCTGAAGCATTCCTTCTGCCTCAGCCTCCCGAGTAGCTGGGACTACAGGCATGCGCCACCATGCCCGGCTAATTTTTTCTATATGTATTTTAGTTGGCCAGATAATTTCTTTCTATTTTTAGTAGAGACGGGGTCTCGCTCTTGCTCAGGCTGGTCTCGAGCTCCTGACCTCGAGCAATCCACCCGCCTCGGCCTCCCAGAGTGCTAGGATTACAGGCGTGAGCCACCGCGCCCAGCCTATTGCTAGCTGTTATTTTTCTTAAACAGGGTTGTCTAATAGACTTTTCTGTGATAATAGAAATGTTCTACTGAACTAACCAATATGGCGGCCACTAGCCACATGTGGTCACTGAGTACTTGAGAGGTGGAGAGGTCAACTGAAAAACTGACTTTTACATTTTATTTGACTACATTTCAATCTAAATTTAAATAGCCACATGTGACTCATTACTACTATATTGGACAATGTGGCCCCAGGTGAATTCACTGACTTTTATTCTGTTCTTCAACTTTGGTTTCTTTAAAGTTTCTGGCCTGGATACCTTACTCTCTGTTTGGAGCTGGGGAGAAGAAGAGAGGCCTTCATCAACATTGTGTATCTGAATGATATGAGCCTGATGGAAGGGGACAATGGTAGGTAAATCCCAGCTAGCTACTCTTGGTTGTAGTTTTTTAGAAGTCACTCCAGACTTTTCAATAAGAAATTTGGTGAACATTTCAATAATCATGTATATAATTCCATCTGGTGGTCAAATTTGTGGAGTTTTTTTGATCTGTACCCTTTGGTATGTTATGAAATCATAATTAGGAGTAAACTACAGGCAACTTTTCTGTTCAATGAGTGCCTACAATGTGTTAGGCACACTGTGCTTTCCATATGCTGTTTTATCTATTTATTTATTTTTAACTCCTCTTACTATCATTCCCAATCCATATGCTGTTTTAAATGAGATAACAAACTCTTGGGATAGTAACTATTATTTCCACTTTCCAGATGTTATAACTGAGACCTAGAAAGGACAATTAATTGGCCCAGAGTCACACAACTAGTAAATGCCGGAGCTGGTGTTTCAGACCCAGGCCTATCTCCACAACTTGTGCTCACGTTCTTTTGCTGTGTTATGTTGCCTTTTTATACAGTCAAAAGTTAGAGCTCATAGCCAGGCACAGTGGTACATGCCTATAGTCCCAGCTACATGAAAATCTGAGGCCAAGGATTGTTTGAGCCCAGGAGTTCTGAGTCCAGCCTAGGTAACAATAGACCCTGTCTTTTAAAAAAAAAAAAAAGTTAGAGCTCATTAAGATGAACTTAAATTAGAATAGCAATCAGACTCCCTAAGCCTTCACAAGTATTTGGATACTTAAAAAAAAATTTTTTTTTTATCAATCCAACACAAATAAAATATAATCATAAGGTCAGACATTGACATGGTGCTATCTGAAGTCTGAGAGGCCAGCCTGCACTCAGAGAGGTGTCTTAGTCTGCGTTGTAGTGCTGCTGTATTCATCTCCATGCAGAGATGCCAACGCATGACGTCAGGATCCTTCACCCCCCAGCAGAAGGACCCAGGATCCTTCACTACAGCCTTTATAAAGCCCTGTAGGTGCAGGAGAGGGAAAGTCAGAATAGAACGAAGAAGCCAGTTGACTGGCTAGGGTTAGCTTCAGATGTCACAGCTATAATTGTAACTACTGAGATCATCTTTGTTTAAGAAATGAAACAAGAGGGCCATGTAGTTTTGTAGGACTAGAACTATAGATATACTTATACTTCTGAAAAATACCCAGAAAAGATATAAATGGTTTATATCTTAAAGTTATAACATGATATGTTTGTCATAGGAAAAAATTGAAAATTCAGGAAGCATAAAGAAAATAAATATCACCTAAAATCCTCCCCACCCAGTAATATTTTGTTACTAGAATAATAATGATAATGATAAGAATTATTCTTACTGTTGGTATGTTAAATAGGATCTTTTCTTGACACTTCTCATACTTCATGATGCATGTAAATCACTGTCCAAGGCGTGTTGATTTTACAGCAAATATCTATCTCGTATCTATCTGCTTTCATTTACTCCCCTGTCACTCTGACTCTAGCTAGTTGCCTAGGCTACTGCAATAACCTCATAACTGGTCATCTGGCTTCCATTCTTGCCTACCTTTAATCCATTTTCCTTACATCAACCAGAATGATTCTTTCAAACAAAAATTGGATTATGTGACCTCCCTCCTGGAAACCCCTTGCATTGAACTCAGAATAAAATCCCAATTCTTTTTTTTTTTTTTTTTTGAGACCGAGTCTCACTCTCTTGCCTGAGCTTGAGTGCCGTGGCGTCAGCCTAGCTCACAGCAACCTCAAACTCCTGGGCTCAAGCGATCCTTCTGCCTCAGCCTCTCAGGTAACTGGGACTACGGGCATGCGCCACTGGCTAACTTTTTCTATTTTTAGTTGTTTGGCGAATTTCTTTCTATTTATAGTAGAGATGAGGTCTTGCTCTTGCTCAGGCTGGTCTCAAACTCCTGAGCTCAAGCAATCCTCCCACCTCGGCCTCCCAGAGTGCTAGGATTACAGGCGTGAGCCACCACGCCCAGCCTAAAATCCCAATTCTTTTTTTTTTTTTTTTTTTTTTTTTGAGACAGAGTCTCACTCTGTTGCCCTGGCTAGAGTGCCGTGGCATCAGCCTAGCTCACAGCAACCTCAAACTCCTGGGCTTTAAGCGATCCTACTGCCTCAGCCTCCTGAGTAGCTGGGACTACAGGCATGTGCCACCATGCCCAGCTAATTTTTTCTATATATATTTTTTTAGTTGGCCAGATAATTTCTTTCTATTTTTAGTATAGATGGGGTCTCGCTCTTGCTCAGACTGGTCTCAAACTCCTGACCTCGAGCAATCCACCTGCCTCGGCCTCCCAGAGTGGTAGGATTACAGGCGTGAGCCACCGCGCCCGGCCTAAAATCCCAATTCTTAAGCTGGTGCACAGGGCCTGGCATTATTGCTACTCCTTTGTGCACTGTAGGCTTTTAATAAATTCCTCGGCCTTATCAAGGTCTTTCCTGAGTCTTTTGTCTTCCGTGTTTCCTTTGTCAGAAATACAGGCCCCTTCACCCTCCATTCCTCACACCCCCTGCTCCAAGTTTGCACATTACGTAGGCCACATACCCCCTAAGCTTGTCTCATTGTTCGGCTTTCTGTTTAAATGTCACTTTCTCATGGAGCCCTTCTCAGATCCTCCAAACAAAATCACCCATTCTCTCTAATGTTTCCTTGTTCTTTTCCTTCATAGTGCCTAGCATAGTTTATAAGTATATATTATGTGTTTAAGTTCTGTCTCTTTTACTAGACTGCAAGCTCCACAAGAGTGCAGGGTTTGTGTCTGTTTTGTTCATCATTACATATCCAGTACCTAGCACAGAGTATACCATGGGTAATTATTACTTAATGAATGGTTGAAAGAATTTTGAAGCTAACTTTGTGACTTCTCTTTATCATGAACTATTTATGCAACAAAATTTCAGAAAACAACTTTGTGTTAGGGTGATGAGATTATATTCTTGAATATTTTTATTTTTGGTATGAAACATTTTCACAAATAGTTTTGACCATCTCTTGTATGCAGGCAGTGTGCTAAGAGTGGTCTGAATCAATGTCATTTCTGTGTGTGTGTGTGTATGTTTGTGCGTAGGTTGGATCCCAGAGACCGTGGAGGAATGGAAGCTTCTCCTACATCTCATACAGAACAAGAGCACAAGGCCAGCCCCCCAGGTGTCACTAAATGGGAACCTCAATGATGGACCTTCCCCCATAAATGTGGAAAATGTGGCACTCCTGTTAGCTAAGGCCATGGGCCCAGATCGGGCCTGGTCACTACTACAGGAATGTGGTCTGGCCCTTGAGTTGTCAGAGAAGTTTACCAGAACCTGTGATATCCTGAGGATTGCCGAGAAAAGGCAGAGGTAATACCAGTTTTTCATGCCCTCTCCATGGTGCTTGGAAAAGGTAGAACCCCACAGACTTTCAGAAGTAGATGCAGACACCATGCAGTCCTGACCCCTCACTCACTGAGTGACTGAGACTGATCTGGTGATTAAGGGAAGTGGCTAAAGTAATATTTCATCACAGTCATGACCAAAGGCACTCTTTGGATTAATGTGACTACCCAAATCTGATGTGTTCTTGATTCTTGGAAAATATTATTGCTACCAGAAACCTAATTATCTCAGTCAAGTTTTTTTTTTTTCAATTGTGGTGAAATACACATAACATAAAATTTCTCATGTTAACTGTTTTTAAGTGTTCAGTTTCAGGGTACAGAGCACATTCACATTGTTGTGCATCCAGTCTCCAGAACTTTTTCATCTTGCAAAACTGAAACTCCATCCCCATTAAACAGCAACTCCTCATTTCCCCTACTCACAGCCCCTAACAACCAGCATTCTACTTTCTGCGTCATGAATTTGCTATTCTAAATACCTCGTCTGACTGGATCATACCGGTATTTGTCTTTTTGTGACTGGCTTATTTCACTTAGCATAATGTCCTTAAGGTTCATCCATCCTGTAACATGTGTCAAGATTTGTTTGTTAAGTCTGAATGACACTCCCTTGTATGTGTGTGCCACATTTTGTTTATCCACTCATCTGCTGATGGGCACTTGGGCTGCTTCCACTTCTTGGATGGTGTGAATAATGCTGCTGTGAACATGGGTGTATGAATATCTCTTTGAGATCTTGCTTTCAATTGTTTTGTGTGTATACCCAGAAGTGCAGTTGCTGAATCATATGGGATTTTATTTTTAATTTTTTGAGGAACCACTGTACTATTTTCCAGAGAGACTGCACCATTTTACATTCCTGCCAGCAGTGCACAGGGGTTCCAGTTTCTCTAAGCCCTAACTAACACCTGTTATTTGCTGGGTTTTTTTGTCATTGGTTTTTGTTTTTTATAGTAGCTATCCTGATGAGTGTGAGGTAATATCTCATTGTGGTTTTGGTTTGCATTGTCCTCATTAGTAGTGGTGTTGAGCATCTTTTCATATGCTTATTGGTCATTTGTATATCATCTTTGGAGAAATACCTATTCAAATCCTTTGCCTATTTTTAAATCAGGCTGTTTGATTTTTTTTTTTTGTTCCTGAGGAAATTCTCTCATATTCTAGATATTAGCCCCTTTCAGCTGTAAGATTTGCAAATTTTTCCTTCCATTCCATAGGTTGCCTTTTCATTCTGTTGATTTTGTCTTTTGATGCACAGAATCAGTCAACTTTTTGAATCCTGTAAGTCTCTGTAGGTTTTAAATTTTTCTGTGAATAATGAACAATGACAACTAAATTCGCTTCTTTTCTTTGGGATTTCAGAGCCTTGATACAAAGCATGCTTGAAAAATGTGATCGGTTTCTCTGGTCTCAGCAGGCCTAGTGGAAGAAGATTCAGCAGAATGTCATGACATTTTGAGGAAAACTGAATCATGCTCCTGAACCTTCTAAATGCATTTGTTATTGAAGGAAAGGCACCACCCCAAAACACTGCCACCTTATTGGGGCTACTTTTGTCAGTGTCTGTAACCTTGGCATTTGTGGCTCTATGTGACCTCAGCATTTCTCAACCACAGTTGGATTTTGAAAAGAGTCCTTGTTTGCTGGAATCAGAACGTGAATGTGCACAGGTGTGTAGTCTTATTGGGAACTTCAGTATTATTTGCATGTCACTAGTGGATTGGGGGGAATTCTTGTCCTACTGTAGCTCCCAAGTTGGGAGCAGAATCTTCTCATCCTGCTCCCATGAATACACGGTTATTGTCTGGAGGTGAATTGATGTTCATCTTGTCTGAGGCAGTCTAGAAATTACTGAAATAATGCACCTGTATAATGGAATTAACACAGAAGTCAGTATGTAAAACATTGAAGATCCAAATTAGATATTTAAATACAATGGCCCCCTATCTGCATTAAGGTAATTTAAAATATTTTTTCCTGTATTTATTTGATAGTTTCTAATCTGAACCTATGTACAACTGATTAATTAATTACTAGAAATGTATTTCTAACTTTTCATAAACAGACAAGCCCAAAAGAATCATGCACTTTTCAAAATTATCTTTAAAAAGCCATAATAAAAGAAAGCTGAATAATAATAAAGACTGCAGAAACACTTATTTTATTTAAGCTCTGTAACTAGATTGTCATTTATCAGGCTCCTGCGCATTCACATAGCATGTTATATTAATAATAAATATGAAGTATAATATGAGTAAAGTTTTCATTTGAACAGAATATAGGCTGGAGGTTTATTGTGATCAGTTTGCAGGAAGGTGTAGAGTACAGTGTTGGATACATTGAACAGTTCAACTCTTTTTTGCATTTCTCACACAACCAGAGAACATAGGCACAAACTGTTGTCATACTTATGCATGACACCTGGCTATGATGTGACCAGATGGGTTGAAGAGACCGTCAGGGAAAGGGGGCTTCACAAAGCTGCCTACAATTTGGGGAGGTGTGGAAAACCTTCCCGCTGGCATCAGCTGGGTGGATTTGGGCTGTGCTAAATTATGTTGAATGTGAGTCTATACTGAGGTAAAGAAAAGGTGAGAGCCTCCCTTTACTGTCAGCTTTGGTCATTACACAGTGACGAGAAGAGGGCCCAGAGGAAATCCCATGGCAAGCAGACAGCATGAACTGGCATGATTGTGTAATCATTTCCTGACAGACCTTCCCAGAGCACATTACAGCAATGCTCATTTGCCAAAAGGGTACAGAGAGAAATTTCTAGCATAACCAACAAAAACAAATCATTCACCTGAATTTATTTTCCAAGGCAAACAAACAAAAATCCCCTTCATTGAAACATTTAAATTTGGATAGTCCATTTGGGTATTAGTCCAGTGTTTTCAAATATAACTTGCATCTTTCAATTGCTGCAAAGTTCTAGACAGACTGATTCATGGTTGCCTCACTTTTGCATTTGTTTCAGGATCTGACTGCTGTTTAACGGGGCTGCAGGGCAGCACAGGGCTGAGAGCTTGTGTTTTGAGGCAGATGGGTAGGTTTGAATATCTGCTCTTTTACTAAATGAGCTTGGGAAGTTACTTTGTTTCTCTAAGTTCTAAGGGGCTTTTTTGGTTTGTTTCTTGATTTTTGTAGGGATGGGGTCTTGGGGTCTTGCTTTGTTGCCCAGGCTGGTCTCAAACTCCTAGGCTCAAGTGATCCTCCCGCCTCAGCCTCCCAAACTCCTAGGATTACTGGCATGAGCCACCATGACTGGCCAGTTTTAGTTTTCTCATCTATAAAACGAGGATAATAATTTCACTCGTTCAGGGTAGTTTGAGGATTACATGAGATAATGTATGGCACATAGAAAAAGTGAGGTTAGAGCTCCCCATTACTGAGAATTAAATGACTCTAAAATGTGGAGCATAGTGCCTGTGATGTGTAGTGCATAGGGAATAATGTTAGCTGTTGTTTGAAAGGTCTGGAATATCATCGTTTCCTCTAGTAGTAATCAGACCCATAGAAATTGGATTTATATGAGCCAGAGAGTGGGAAGACCAAAATTGAAATTAATAATTTCCTCACATGTGTCAAATTTGTCACTGCCCTCTTTAAGTCTCAAAACCTTGTAGTCATCCTTGCCTCTTCCCCATCCTCTACCCTCACTTCTAGTCACTAGGTGAACCCTCTCAATTCTATGTTGATGGTGTTTTCCATTAGTAGTGTTTCCCCATCCTCTATACCCACCGGCGCACACTCCCATTCCTTCTTGCCTACACCATAGCAGCAGTCTTAAGTGACCTGTCTCTTCACTTTTTTTGTTGTTTTTTTTTTTTTTGAGATAGGGCCTTACTCTGTAGCCTGGGCTGGAGTGCAGTGGTGTCATCATAGCTCACAGCAACCTCAAACTCCTGGGCTCAAGTGATCCTCCTCCCTCAGCCTCCCCAGTAGCTGGGACTACAGTCACGTGTCACCACACCTCGCTAATTTTTTCTATTTTTAGTAGAGACGGGCCCTTGCTCTTTCTCAGGCTGGTCTCCAACTCCTGCCCTCAAGCGATCCTCCTGCCTTGGCCTCCCAGAGGGCTAGGATCACAGGCATAAACCACCATGCCCAGTGTCTCCTCACTTTTAAATGCTGACATCCCCACAGCCACCAATCCGCCTCAGCACATTAAAATGGAAGCAACCTTAGGTATCACCCAGTCAGGTGATTCACAAACCTGGCTACACGGCAAAACTGCCACTGGAGCTTCTTAGAAATACAAATACCTGAGATCCTGCCCCACACCTAGACTCTGTAGCTCTAGGGACTAATTTAACCTCCCTCAACTCACCACCCACCCCCACGTTGTTCCTACATGTAACTATGGAGTCATCTTAGTTGATGGTAAACTAAGGCCCCTGAGAGTCATTGTCTCTGTCCTCTGGGGAGTTAATTGCAGGTTAATTGCAGGTCCACTGTGAGAACCTTCATCCTTGAGGCACAGCCTCAGGCCACTTCCCAATCAGAGCTTCCCGGACTGCCCTCTGTTTTCGGACTGCCCTCTGTTTTCAGCGTAAAGCCCAAACCCTTGGGCCTCTGTGACTCATTTCCACGCTGTTTTTCTGAGTTTCAGAGGCCAGGTTTGTCCCTCATCCTGGCCCTCTGTTTCTTGGACACGTTCTGCACTGTGCCCTGGCCATTATCTTCCTACTCAACCCTGACATGCCTTCTCTCCTGGTACCCACCTGCCGGCTTCTGTCCCTTCTGTTCTACACGGCATGTGCAGAACGTGGGGCTGACTCTCACCTCGTGTCGGGAGCAGTAACGTCAGATAGAGCTCACAGCTCAAAACAGCCTTTCCCAGCCCTTCATTTCGTAGGAATCTGATGCCACTAAACTTCCTGAACACCTGCAGAACCCAGGACGGCACTGCTGTGCCTAGACGAGGAGCCTGTGGCTTCCAGTCAACCCTGGTCCAGTGGAACAAATAGAAACAGCAAGAGAGGCCTGGAGAACCCCCACTTGTTCCCCACTAGATCTTCCCAGAGGGGTCAGCACCCCCATGTCCTTAACACAGAGAGTGTCGACCCCGTTGCCATATTCCCGGCTGGCCCAGGTGATACATTGTCCCAGATGGGTGATTCCACTTACTGTCAATGTGGATGTTTGACTTACTACATTCCTGTAGTGCTGTAGGCATTATTTACATCTGATATTAGTAGGCAAAGCCTGAGTTTAGTGACATAGGGTCAGTGTTTTTAATCCCCTGGCTCTGTAGCTTTTCCTACTAAACTGTCCGGCTGCAAGGAAGTGAGCCTAAGAGGGCCTGTGCTTGGTTTAATGCTCTGCTTTCAGGGGCTTGGATTCTTAGTAATTCCTGTACCAAAGTCTCCATGTTTTTATTTTGCACTAGTGCCTACACATTAGGTAAGTGGTCCTGACACCACAATAACTCTAGGGTGGAGCCTGAGATTTTGCATTTCTGACAAGATCCCAGGTGATGCTGATACTGCCGGTCCCCGGCTCACCCTTGAGTAGCAGGATTCAGTCACAGGCGTGTAAGAGCAACGACTTGGCAGGAACCTGAAAGACGGTAGCTGCAATACCAGTCACAAAATGTTGAGTGAGGCATAAGTTTGTCTATTCCTTAAGCTTCTGCATTTTGGAGTATCTTTGTTACAGCAAGGTAGCCTTGCCCTGACTAAAGGAAGTGAAACAGAGCAGGTCTCACAGCTTGTTCTGTTCTCAGTTAGCCTTAAATAGCTTTGGCCAAGGCCTTCTGTGAGTGTGCAACGGGAACTTGGCTCTGAGCAGGTCAAGCGGGAGCTCAGGCTGCCTGGTTCCCCTCCCCCAGTGCCGGCGGGGGCTGACTGCAATGGCCTTTCCAACCTGGGGGCTGGAGATGGAGTCTGGAACTAGGAGTGGAGAAGACCTCTTAGATCGCTAGCCCAGACCACGCAGTGCAGCCCGGCTTACCTGGGTTCTGCTTTGGAGTCTGGGGCCAAACCTCAGCTAACAATAAAGCTGCTGGTCATCGCCCTTGGAACTTGTCTCCACTGAGGACCTTGTGGGTTTGATTTGGGCATAAGAGCCATATGTCCCTTGGGTCCCCTAACCATAATGGCCAGCATATTACCCTAACTTCACCGCAGCTTCTGACAAAAGTTTTCTTGTAAGAAAACAAAAACAAGTTATTTTAAGCAAGATATTATGTGGTGTGTAATAGATCTAATATTGTTGCTAGGAATGCCACCCTGTCCCTAAACCTATTACAGCACGGGAGCAGCCCTAAATTTCTTCAGTGTCCTATGAAGCACTGTGCTTCAG
>JAQIFY010004584.1:0-11667 GCA_028533085.1 Varecia variegata | reverse complement strand
GGATTCTAATAGTTTCATTCCTAAGGTTTAAGTCTGTTAACCACCGTGATTTAATTTTTGTGAGAGGTGAAAGCTGTGGGTCCTGTTTCAGTCTTCTACATGTGGCTATCCAGTTTTCCCAGCCATTTTAGAACATTTTTATCACACCAAACAGAAACCCCATACCTATTAGCAGTGACTTTCTGCTCCTCCACCTTGTTCCTCCTGCCCACCTGCTGCTTTCCTGACAGCCCTAGGAAACCACTAATCTACTTTCTGTCTCTATAGACTTGCCTGCTGTGGTTACTTGAGATCAATGGAAGCATGCAATATGTGATGTTTTGTGACTGATTTCTTCCACTGGGTATAATGTTTTCCAGGCTCATCCATGTTGTAGCATGTATCAGTACTACAGTTCCTTTTTATCACCAAATAATATTACATTGTAGGGACATACCACATTTTGTTTCTTCTTTCATCAGGTGATGGATATTTAGGTATTTGGATTATTTCCATTTTTTGACTATTGAGAATATTGTTGCTATGAACATTCATGTATAAGTTTTTGTGTGGTCATGCATTTTCCTTTCTCTTGGGTATAAACCTAGGAGTGGAATTGCTGGTTTATATGATAACTCTGTATTTAAGCTTTTAAGAAACTGCCAGACTGTTTTTCAAAATGGCTGAACCATTTTACATACCCAACAGCAGTTTATGAGGGTTCTAATTTTGGGACATCCTTTTAACATTTTTTATCATCGTTTTTATTATATATAGCATCCTAGTGGGTGTGAAGTGGTATTTCATTGTAGTTTTCATCTACATTTCCCTGATGGATAGCGACGTTATGCATCTCTTCATGTGCTTACTGGCCATTTGAATATCTTCTTTGGAGAAATGTCTATTCAGCAAATTTGCCCCTTTTTTAATTGGGCTATTTGTCATTTTTATTATTGAGTTGTAAGATTTCTTTATATATTCTGGGTATGAGTCTCTTATAAGATATATGATTTGAAAATATTTTCTCCTATTCTGTGGGTTGTCTTTTCACTTTCTTAATAGTGTTCTTTGCATCAAAAAGGTGCTTATCTTAATGACATCCAATTTATCTATTATTTTGTTTATGTTTTTGGTGTCATGTCTAAGAAAACATTACTTAATCCAATGTCAGCAAGATGTACATCTGTGTTTTCTTATAAAGGTTGTATAATTTTAGCTCTTAGACTTAAATCTTTGATCTATTCAGAGTTGATTTTTGTATACAGTGTAGAGGTTCAACTTCATTATTTTACATGTGTATTTCCAGTTGTCCCAGCACAATTTGATGAAAATACCATTCTTTCTCTATTGAATTGTCTTGACACCCTTATCTAAAAACACTTGACCATAAATGTGAGGCTTTATTTCTGGACTCTCGATTCTATTCCATTGACATATATGTCTATCCTTATGCCAGTTCCACACTGTTTTCATTGCTGTAGAGCTTTGTACTAAGTTTTGAAATTGGAAGTGTGAGTCTTCTAATTTTGTTCTTTTTTTTCAAGATTGTTTTAGTTATTCTGGGTCTCTTGCATTTCCATGTGATTTTAGGATCAGCTGGCCAATTTCTATAAAGAATCCAGTTGGAATTCTTATGACAATGGTATTAAATCTGTAGATTGATTTGGGAAGTATTACCATCTTAACAATGTTAGGTCTTCCAATCTATGAACACAGAATATCTTTCATTTTATTTAGGTCTTCTATAATTTCTTTCATCAGGGTTTTAAAGTTTTTAGAGAATACATTTTATACTTCTCTTGTTACATATATTTTTAAACATTTTACTTGTTTGTGATGTTATTGTAAATAGAATTGTTTTGTCAATTTTATTTTGTATTGTTTATTGAAAATGTATAGAGATACTACTGTTTTTGGTATATTGATCCTGTATCCTGCAACTTTTCTAAACTCATTTATTATTAATAGTTCCAAAAGGTTTTTGTGTGGATTCCTTAGAATTTTATATATACAGGATTATGTAATTTGCAAATAGAGGCAGATTTACTTCTTCTTTTCCAATCAGGATAATTTTTATTTCCTTTTCTTGCCTAATTGCCCTGGCCACAACCTCTCATACAATGTTGAATAGAAGTGGAAAGATGTCATTTTAACTCTGTGTTTCTCCCAGATTTTTTTTCTTATGATTAGTGGTAAGGTAGTAAAATAAAAGAGTTTGTATCTTTTTCCCTTAGGAGCAGTAAAGAAAGAACAAGTTGCAGCAAACCACATACTACCCTACAGCCACTGTCTGAGAAGAGCTGAAAGGGAGAGAGAGTAAATGGTGACCATTAGCAACAAGAAAGAAAGGAGAGAACACTGGAGCTCTGGCGTCTCTTCCAGGAATCAGAAGGAGTGCCAAGACTAGTCTGAGCCTGCAACATGGTCTTAAGAATTAGCAGTATGAAAGCTTATGCCAGTTTCTTATCAAAGCATAAAGCTGATTCTTTTTAGAATATGCACCAACTTATGTAGGATTACCAACAACCATGTATGCTTTAGATCTCAGAAGTTTTGGCTGTAGAAAAAACTTCATTAAACACCCCAAAGTTCTGTTAGTTGCTTGTATAAAATTCATACATATCAAAAATCAAATTCATCAATATCAGGTATTAAGAAGCTTGTTTTATGCTAAAATCTTTTTCTTGAGTTTGGAAACAAATGTGCATCATCAAATAAAATTTTAAATGTATTAGGTTGTCAACAATTGCTTTCTAGTTAGTTTTTCTCTGTATTACTTCTTGTATTGTTGTTAATATTGGCATTTGAAGTTCATTATATTATTAAGTACTAACATTTTCCTCAATTGGTCATTTAAATCTCCGATTTTTCTTAAGTGGCAGAATAGCAAAATGCAAGCTATGTTAGCCTAAGAGGTAAGACAAATGAGGGAGTTAGGCCAGCTTTTTCTTTTTGGCCAGACTTTTCTTATCTGTAAAATGGGGAAGAAGAAGAGGAAGAAATATGATGACCTCCGAAATGTCTTCCAGTGTAGTCAACAATGACACAGTGAGTATTTACTGAGCACTTACTCCTTGGCAGGTATTGAGCTAAGTGCTTGACATCTTCTCATGTAAACCTCACAACAACACTACAATATAGGCCTATTAGTATTATTTAATTTTCTGTCTGAGGGAGATGAGGCTTAGAGAGCAACTTGCCAAAATTCAGAAGTTGTTATGTACTAGAACCAGGATTCAAATCTGTGGAAGTCTATCCTCTGTTCTTTTATGCGATGGTTAGTTAGGTGTGGCCACAAGAGGAGACAGGAGAAGCTCAGGAAAACAAAAGTTCATTATACTCACAGGCCCTAGAAACAAGAAAGCAGCATGCCATTCAGGCCACATGGGGAAGCCTTGAGGTGTCAGGAGGCAGGAATCAGGAGGAAGGAGGGGTGCTAGACCATGGCTTGTATTGGAGCTTCTCAGAGAAAGGCAAGGCAGGGCAGGCCGAACAGTTTAGGATTGGCTAGTTTGAATACTTTCAGCAGGAGCTCATCCCTATGGGTAGGTTTTTAGTTGCCTGGCACCTGACCCTGGGAAGATTGGCAAAGGACTATTGTCTCCTGGGGTCACAGGCCAGACAGAGGAAGTGTGGCTCTGGATGGGTTATTTTGCACATCAAAGACACGCTCCCAGAGCCCTCTGCTGTCTCTAAGAACTGACTAGCCTTGGGAGGGGCAGTCTCTCCACAGCCAGAAAGGTTCTTAAGATGTTAAAACATCATATTCCAGAGTCTATACATTTAAGTATTCTCCAGTATTACATCTTATATTCTAAAAAATTGTCAGTGAGAAATTACCAAAAAATTATATCACAAGGTGCAAACACACACCTTTTCACAATCGTTGAAACATATGGGATCCATCAGTTGCATTGCAAATACATTAAATGGCATTATTGAATATTCTTCTAGATAGAAATAGCTTTGAATGCAAAAACATTACAAAAATAATAGAAGAAATTGAGGTAGTACTAGGTATTGGCAGAGTATCTACTTGGCAATACTTTAGTCAGGCTCCTCTGAGTCCTCTTCCCAACTAGGCCTCAACTTTTGGACTTCTTTGTCCACCTTTGCATCACAAATTTTAGCAGGAATCCTGCTAACTTGGTTTGGCCACAATCTTTCCTAAGTTTTCCTCTTACTAATTTTTTTCCAATGACCCCCATCCTGCTCCTTGGCTATGAATTCTCACTTTTCCTTGTTGTATTTGGAGTTGAGCCCAACCTCTGCCCGCTACTGCAAAAGCCCATAACAGTAATCCCCATACCTATCTCCATAGTCCTGAGTAAAGTCAGCCTTATGTTTTAACAAGTGTCATGAGTAATCTTTTTTAAACAACATCAAAACAATAACAATTGAAATTGGTCCTGTGTAGTAAAATCAAAGAACACATGCTTTGGAATCAGAGAGACTTGGATTTGAATTTTGGCTTTCCGCCAACTAGTTTGGTATGTGGTTGAACAGCTATTGACCTCAGTTTTCTCATCCGGTAAAATGCAGAGTGGTAATGACGGGTGATCACAGGTGACACAGTTGGTGGCAAGTAGTTGACCCATAATTCAATCTCACGTTTGACACCAAATCAAGTTCAACTGCCTTTGAGAAAATCACACTCCAAGGTACATAAAAATGTCAAAGGGCACTGAAATGTGTAGGTAACAGCGTAAGTATTGAACAAATATAAAGAAAGACCATTTATTCTGGGGAGCAGAAAGAACACACTTTAGAAAAATCTAGTCTTGCACATTTTATTTCATGAGGTGCCAACATGCTATTGCTGCCTAATTTTAATTTCTCACTAGAGAGACACTAGTTTGAAATTGAATATCCGAAATTAGAAGATTGGCAAAATTTCCCCGTTCCTTGTTTGAATTCTGAAATATCCTTATGGTCATTGCTTTATTAACAACAAGCCTTTGATATAATGTCATTTTATTATCTTTAAGTTTTTCTTTTTCTTTCTTTTCTATTCTTTTTTGTTTTTTTTTTTAGAGACAGGTTCTCACTCTGTCATGTTTTTCTTTTGATACTATTTTTGGCAAATTACATCATATGAGTCAGTATATGTTCAGAGTAAAGAATAATTACTCTAAGATATGTGAAATTTGAGTTTGTTGGCAATGATTTGCTACAAAAATGTGCCCAGGGATATGAAGTATCAAGGGCAAACATTTACGGACAAAGGCTCTTAGAATATGTTTTAGAAAGTGGTTGTAGCAGAAAACATTTGTATCAGTTCCAGTCAATTTGTTTTCACTGACAACTGTGTACAAGTGTTTCAGGCCCAGGCTGCAAGATGAATAAAACCTCCTTTAAAGGAAAAAAAAGGAAAAAAAAAAAGAAGAAAAAAGAAAGAAAGTACAAGAAAAAGAAAAGTGACAAATTGAAGAGAAGTAGAGAGAAATACATAAAGGCAAATCAATGTTGTTATCTTACTGGAATACTTACTATATTTAAGTACTTTGTAAATACTTAGAAGAATATTTTATTAAACAAAATGAGACTTTGTTATGCATGTAAAAATGGAATTTAAACATAAATGACTGAGAACCTGATTATTGGATAGGTCTCAGAGTTACCTAATGAATTACCAGCATTTTATTTATTCATTCTTTCTTTAATTCATTTATTCTTCCACCTCTCCACTCATTCATTCACTCATTGAATTTTTGGTTTCCTAATCCTTCTAGACAAGTTTAGTAAGTTTAGTTGCTGGGTTTTATGAACCCATCATAAATCTTTTGTGGTCAATATATGTTAGCGTGATTCTCTGATGTTTGTGTAAAGTTAGCTTATCCTTACACATCACAAAATTCTGTCTCCCAGGACCAAAACAATCTAGGGTTGGGGAATGGCTACTATACATAGGGAATGGGCCAGCATCTGCTTTGGAAGAAGATAATTTGCTGACAACCTTGAGTATTATAGTATCCAGAGTATTCTGGCAGAGAGCCAAATCATCCTTTTATGTTATTTTTTAAAATTAAATTCTTTCTAGGCAATGGTGGTTCCATTAATTCTGTTAAAAAGTACCTTTAACTCTTAGTGCTGGTGTTGTTGTGATGTGCTTCATTATGACTGAGCATTAGCTGGCATTTCCAGAGATGCACATCTGAGAAATAGGTCCCATGTTGCTTATTTCTTGATAGTTAGACTGGAGCAATGGTACATCCTGTCCTCGGCAGAGTGCCTGGCTCCCCAGGGTGCACACCAATTAGAATTGTTTTGCCTTACCACATCATCTTTTGTTTGCTTAGTTGCTCTTATTTTCTCCTTCATTTAAATAAATTCAGTATCATGTTACAGTACCCTAGAACAGTTTTCATTGTTTAAGGTTTTTTTTTTCCTTCCTGACAAAGACCCTCACTTATTAGGATGAAAAATCAAGATACTATCCTTTTGAAAATTATAAGCAAAAAAGCCTATCAGGGTTAACAGAGTTTATTGACAATTAATATCAAGGGTATCTACAAGGTCTGATACCTATAGATTTCCTTTAAATGATTCATGACTTGATATAAATAAACATGTTCTAAAAATTTATCGACAAATTATTTTAGATGGAGATTTCTATGTATCTCACATATTAAAAATTAAATATTAGAACCTAATACGTAAATGTAGAAATTCCAAAGATAAAAATGTCACTTGAGAAGTCTGAATGGTGGGATTTCACAAGCTGACGGCACCACTTGAGTTCTCCATTTAGCAGATCCAATAAGTTGATGGTTTCAGCACAGTGATTATCAGTTGTTCCCAATATGATTGATTAGCCATTATTTAAACTCACATGAGACAACATATTCATTTAGGATGGAGCCAGAAAATTACTCTGGTATCTGACCCCCAGGCTACATTCTTTCCCATGTCAACACACTGGGGAAGTCAAGTTAGTCATCAGATTCCTTTTGGTTAGAATGAATTCAAAGCACAGAGAAATGGTACCCCTAGAACCTTGGCAGTCAGGGCTTTGGATGTTTAATCTACCATTGGGGTTCAAATACAGATGCTGCTACTTACTAGCTATGACCTTGAGCGAGTTACTTACCTGCTGAGTACTTCAGTCTCCTCACCTAAAAAAATGGGGACAATGGTAGTATCTATTTCATGACATTGTTTTGAGGATTAACTGAGTCAGGACAGTGTATAAAGTGCTTGTACCAGTACTTAGTACATAGGGAATGCTGTATTTATGCTCATTTGCATTAGCTGTGAGAAGCAGTTCAGGAAGAAATGAAGAAAACTAACTCTCTGTGCCCACCCACCTTTAATGACCAGATTACTCATGTGTGGGTTTGAGGAAACATATTTGTCCCTGTTTGTTACAAAGTGGCAAGGCAAAAGAGATACAGGAGGAGGACAGGTATCTTTCAGGGCTAGAAAACTAAATTCAAGAAATGTGTATAGAACTTCTCTGCTCTCTGAATTCAACATCTAATTAATTTCAAGGGATTACATTGCTAAGACTTCCTAACTGGGTCAACTGGACTTTACCATTGTTCTCTCATCTCTCACCAAAAATCATTTATTTAAGGAGCTGTGCAAGGTGTTTCACAAATGGAGTTGGACAAGGGCTTTAGTGCATTTCTATAAATTGGATTCCGTATATTTGTAAATTATGCTGACAGGCACTCTTATAACACAATGAGGTCAAAACAGTCTCACTAAAAATGGCCTTTTCATGCTGTACGCAAGCCAAAAATGGGAAAAGTATCATAAACGTACCATGTTATGTGTGCAGAAGAAAGTTGTTAAATTCAATCCAAGGCAATGGTTACTTTTCAGCCAACCTTAAAGGAAAGGACCTAAATGGTAGAAATTCTTAAAACATACAGCAATATGATCTTTAATTAAAGATGTAGATGTACTATAAAATGAAGAATGTATTATGTGAAAATATACTATGTTTAATGCTATAAAGCACAAGAAAATTATTAAGGTACAGTAAATGATTTTAGAGAGTTTTCAGTGTAAAAGAGGGACCAAAATATACACGCAGTTAACTAAATGAAACAAAACAGTATAAACGCTATGAGTCAGAGGCAAAGTGTAGCCTGAAAGAACATAGATGGACTGAATTGATCTAGAACATAATTCACTCAATTAACTACTATTTATGAAGTGCCTGCTATGAGCCAGGTCATGAGACATAGCTCTTCTCAGGAAGGAATGCTAATATCTATAAACTCAACTCTTGATCAATTTCCAGGTTACAGGGTAGAGAGTGGCAATAGCTTCAGCTTTAGAGTTAGAAAAACCTGAATTAAAACCTGGCCTTACCAGTGATACATTGGGTGACTTGAGCAAATAATTTATCATCGCGTAAGCTTCATTTCAGAAATCAGAGTGTCATCTTTGATTTCCTCTTCTCACTTCATCCTACATATAGCTAATCCACACATTAGTACTTACCTATGTCTTGAATACATCCCATCCTCTTCCTCTTCCAGCCCCAGTCCTAACGCTGACCCTCATCATTTGTAATGGATTCTGTAACCCAAAAGTCACTTCTCATTATCCAGAAGATGTAAGTCCATATTCCTTTACAAGGCATTTAAGACTTTCAGTGAGCTGAACTCTGCTTACATTTTTAACTTCACATGATAATAATCCTCCATAAACACCGTACACCTCTCTACCTACCAGCCTGCTTTGTGCCTCTGTGCCCCTGAATGTGCTATTTTTTAAATGCCAAAGCTTGAAACATTGTCGCCATCCTCACTACACCAATTGCATCTGGAAAACTTTAACATTTTACTCTTTCTTCGACATTTTACTCAAATACCATCTCCTTTATGAAGTGTTCCTTGAGGACACCAGGCACAAGTGATTGTTCCACTATCAATACATTTCACAGCATGTTTTAGATCTCTAAATATAGAGATATATAACACATTCTAATGCCATTATTTGTATATATGCCAATGTCCTCAGCCAGACTGAATACACAAGGACAAAGACAAGGCCTCTCACCTCTGAATTCTCTGCCATGAGCAGACTGTACAATAAATATTTAATAATGAAGTCAGATTTGGGGAGAAGTGAAAAGAACCAAGAAATGCTTTGTGGAGGAGGTGGCATTTGATGTAGGCCTTGAAAAGCTTTGAAAATATTTCCTGAATTTTAAATATGCAATTTTGGGATGTTCAATGTTTTAACATCCATCAATAGGTATGTATATCTGTATGATTCTCTCTTTAACATAGAAGTATTTTGCCAGATGAAGCTTTGTCTCTTCTATTCAAGGTCCTAGGTGCCATGCTTTGAGCATGGTGAAGACTTAATAAGTGTGTTAATTATCTGATTTAAAGAAGCATCCTTCTCATGTCTCTTAGAGGCCAAAGTCTCTTGATTTCAGAAAGGTACCATTCTGATTTTCCAGTACTCTGTGCTATCAAAAATACTAGGCTTGGTCGGGTGCTATGGCTCATATCCTAGCACTTTGGGAGGCTGAGGAGGGAGGATTGCTTGAGGCCATGAATTTGAGACCAGCCTGGGTAACATAGTGAGACCTCATCTCTACAAAAAAAAAAAAAAAAAAAAAAAAAAATTAGCTGGGTGTGGTGGCACACATCTGTAGTCCCAGCTACTGGGGAGGCTAAGGCAGGAGGATCACTTGAGCCCAGGAGTTTGAGGTTGCAGTGAACTATGATGACACCACTGTAATCTAGCCCGGGCAACAGAGGGAGACCCTGTCTCAAAAACAAACAAACAAACAAACAAATGAAAACCTCCACAAAAAATAAAACTAGGCTTTTTAATTGGGTCATAGATGGCCTTCCTTATGGCTCTACACCATACCTTTTAGCGAATGGAAATGTTGGTGTTCACTCTGTACATATATAATTTCTCTTGAACATATTAAAAACATCTAAATAAGTGTACCTTTGAACCACAGTGGAAAACATGACAAGTCTGGGCACCTCACTGTTATTCAGTTTAATTCTCCCTGTACAGATCACCTGAGTCTGATTGTAAAAGTATCACCTTCGACATTTTTCCACCCCAGATCATGTTCATTTCAGCTTGTCAGGGATGGTTCTGGAATATTCCATTCTTATGTTAACTATTATATGTTTCCACATATTTAAAATACAGAAGAAAAACAGGGGCACCAATAAAGAAATTATGAGTTACAGAAATCCAGAACACAGCGGAGAAAGAAAAAAAAATCTATATACTATTGCAGTCTGCTTTAAGGAAAACTATTTGCATCATTCTAAACATTCATGTTTACGCACATACATCTTCTGATTTTGGCAGCCCATCATGGTTAGGAGCCAGGGAAATCGTCATTGGGACCTTCGTGTTTTATTTCCTAAGAAAGCTCTGTGAAGAAACGTGTGCTATCTGTAATTCCTCAACTCGGAAATCCCTGCATAACAAGAAAGGTATTGGCTAAATTCGAGGAGCTCACGAAGTCTCTAGAGGAAACATTAAGTGGGCTAGTGTAGTATCTGAGAGGCAGCTACAGGCATGTAGACATAATTTAAGGCGTGGGTTAGGAAGGCAAACTTGGAAGGGGAGGGCTAGCTCGCTTTTTTTCTCTTCTCCCAGTCAGCTGCTGAAAGGGCGCTCCCAGCCTTGGGGCGTCTGTGCTTTGGGAGTTTTCAGGTGGGTTCTCCGCCTGCATGTGCCCGTCGACTTGCTCCAGGCCAAACCAGATTCTTTAAAGAAAGGCAACTTCTTTGCGCGGCAAACCCTTAGACCCACGCACCTGCTCACATCTCTGCCCTTCTCAGACCCCGAGTTAGCGTAGGCAGAGCAGACGGTGCCAAGGAGGGGCTCAGGCGATCCTCTTTCGAACTGCGGTAGTAGCTGCCAAGGAGTAGCCAACAAGCACCAGATTTATGTGCACTTTCAAAGAAGCACCTTCACCATTGGCTTTTAAAGCGGCGCTGTCGCTAGGGAGCGGCTGCTGGAGCGAGCACAGCCTCGGGGAGAAGCCCGGGCTGTTTGTTCCCGTAACCTGGGAGCGGGGGCACACACAGGCGCGCGCGCACGGACGCGCGCGCGGGTGTAGACACGCCGGCGGCGAGTTCGAGCCCCGCGGCCCCTGGGTGCCCGCGTGCGCCCCACGGCGCGGCTCTAGGCGGAGCAGCACCTCCGCGGCTAGCCTCCCGCCCCCTATTCCTGCTGCTGCAGCCCACAGGAGAAAGGAGCCTCTGCCTCCCATTTCCCCTCAGAGCCCGGCGCTGCGGCGAGCAGCGGGGGTGGGCGCGAGGAGGAGAACGCGATGAATGAGTTCTCCCCTCGCCTCGGAGTTGTCTGAGTTGGCGGCGCTGCGCCCAGGCTTCTGGCTCGCAGCGCCCCACGCGCGCGTGGCTCCGGGGTCCGCCGCCCACGCCCGCGGCCGGGCCGAGGCAGCCGCGCCGAGGCAGCCCAGGCTCCGGAGCTCCTGTCCCGGCCCCAGTCCGAGGAAAAGGAGGGTTGTCCCCCGCGGAGGCGCACGGCCGCGCGGTCTGCCCGCACTCGCTCCGCGGCCCCATCTGTCTCTCCATGGCGTCTCGTCAGCAAACCCGGATCCAGGCTTACCTGGAGAAGAACAAGATCGGTCCTCTGTTTGAGGTGAGGCGCGGTGGAAGAGGGCGGTCCCGTTGTCTTTGGGGGAAGGGGTCCAGTAACAAGACCACAACCCACCCCCCC
>JAQIFY010004583.1:0-11667 GCA_028533085.1 Varecia variegata | reverse complement strand
AAGAATGTGTTTCTCCTGTCTTTATGCATAAGTTACTTGGCTTGATACAAATTCTTGGGTTACCCTTTATTATTTCCTTTCAGACTTCTAAAAATATTGTTACAATATCTCTAAATATTGAGGCCAATCTGACTTTTCCTTTCTGTATGCCATTTACTCTTTCTACCTGGATATCAATAGGTCTCTTTTTAATTTTTCCTGAGGTTCATTGATGCAGCACACCATGCCTTGGGATTATTTCTTTAATCTCTTTTTGTGGTTGTTGTTTCTGGAACAACTCAATGTGAGGGAATGACACTCTCTCCTGGAGGTTAAAAGACATGGGTTCCAGAACTTGACATAAATGGATGGCTTTGAATAAGTCACTGAAGTTCTCTGGGACTTTATTTTCATATAGCAATATAGGAGGAAAGATTACATTATCTCTACAGAATCTTCTAGCTCCCAAAACCAACGATACTAATTCAGATGCACGGCTTTATGCAATATTTATTAAGCTACTGCAATCCTTAACAAACCGAGAATATTATAAGAAATTTAAGTTAATTATAGTAAAGAAAAGAGAATAGATGCAAGTATCTGTTTAGCTCTTCCCCCTTCCTACATCTTCAATAGATTACATTTAACATAACATGTGTGATGTCATAGAGGATATGGGAGAATTACCAGAAGAGAAAAAAAAACATTCAAAACCTCAGGCTTTATTTTTAGGGTCAAGGTCCCTGATTAGAAACATCACAGTGAGTGGAAGACCACTGAGCTATGAATCAGAAAATCTGGGTGCTGGTCTTATTAATGCAACTGACCTATTAGTATGAATTTGGGCAATTGAGTCAGATAAACCCAGATTTGAATCCTGGCTTTGCTGTTTCCTAGCTGTATGATGTTGGGCAGATTACAAAGCCTGTCTGGGCTCCAGTTTCCTTGTATATAAAATAATAATAATTATTCCAAATTTCTAGTGATGTTGTATGTATTAAATGAAGCATATTTATTTAAATGGATGTTTGGTTCTCTACCTCCCAGCCACTTTCTCTCTGAGCTCTCTTCATTTTAACATTCTATGAGTCTAATTAAAATTGGGACAATATAGTATATTATTCATTTTCTCCCCAGCTCTCTGTAATATTTTTGTAAAATACTTGTCATTATAGCTTGAGTGTAGTATTTTTCTGTTACTTGGAAATCTCATTTTTAATGAAATATTTGCTGAAAACCCATTTATGGTCCCTAATTAGGCATAACTGATGGGTATCCCTGAGACCACCATTTAGTAGTTGCAAAATAGATACCATAAAAATACATAAAGAGGAAGAAAATTGCCTGATAGCAGCCGTATTCTTCTCATTCCTCTACCTAGCAGTTTCATTAGATTTTGGGAATTCTCTGAGGTCAAAAAGAAATTAGATGTGTGAACAAGAAACTTGACATTTTATTTCTAAATAATCCATCTGAAGAATCTGAATTTGACATGAAATCTTGTGCAATTAAAGAAAAGAACAAGTTACATATAGTATTTTGCAAACAGTAAACAGGTGTTGGTGAATGTACTGTATTCTGTCTGGTTCTCTTAAAAATGCAAAAGAGAAATAAAATATATGCTTAACTGCTTTAACTCTTTTAATTTTGTTTCCCGAAGCCATACATCATCTGGCTAGGTGATTGATGATATCATTTAAATTCAATTCTCAAAAAAAATTAGTCCATTAGGTTGAAAATAAAATTGTCATATTTTCCATTGACAAAAAGAAAAGGTAGGAAATGAATAAATTAGTACTAGCATTCCCCCTCAGGGAATCTGGCATTAAGTCTTTTTAAAATAACGAGCGGTGTGGTGGAATCAACACCTGGATTGGCCCTACTTACCTGCAGCTGAATTTGGGCAAATGGTTCAACCTCTTGGGGCTTCCTTCTCTTCATCCATAAAGTGGGGGTTAAAAAAATACTCCAAGGGTTGTTTTACAGTCCAGATTAAGACAGTAACCTTGAAAGGGTATTGTAAAACAAAATGGCATCATTAATAATGGCTAATAACTAAAATAAAATCCTGGCTTCCTTTTTTGCTTTTTAGTTCATCTCCTCATAACCCTAAATCTAGAATATTTTTATTTCTTTCCTTTCTCTCAATGTGAAGGGGAAAGTATGAATTCTGAGACACTATCACATTTCTCTGGATTTTAGTTCCAAATTTAAAGCATTACTATGTATCCATCTAGTCAAATTAACAATCTCCGTTGAGCCTCTCACGTGTACGATGTATCGTGTTAGGCACTGTAAGGAGAGAAGGAATGCTGAGGCACGTTAATTTATGGGACATTATGAAATAGAATCACATTAAGCAAAGTCTGTCTTTAGTAACATAGTGCTGAACATTTGAGTCATCTTGCGTTTTTTCTTTCTTTCTTTTTCTTTTTTTTTTTTTTTTTGACAGTGTCCAGCTCTGTTTGAGTCATCCTTTTAAAAAGCACTTCATTCCTAACCTCTTTTATTCTAATCCTTTGTGCTGCTTATCGTCCTTTTGCTTCTACAGATCCATCTTCTTGCTTGGCCATCTTATTCTCTGTCCTCTGGGGACTGATGGGGCTGCCCACGTCAGCAGACTCCACTGCCCTGGTTGAGCTCAGCTGCTGAGGAACCCGGCGGGAAACTGGAGGCAGGAAGGAGCCTGAAGGTGGGGTATTTCCCCAGCCTCTTCCCTTGGGCTGGCTGTATCCCTCAGCTAAAGGTCACAGCTTCTTCTCTGTTTCTATTCTATGCATTGCTCCTTCCTCCGTCCTTGCTAACCCAGTGGCGTTAATTGTGTCTGGGCATTGTACTTCCCTCTATGGTTTTCTTACACACTGCCAAATTTGTAAACAGTTTCTTTAGTCAACTCTCCTCAAATTGCTGTTCGGAGGCCCCTCCATTTATCGTCAGACCCTGATCAGCACACCCACTTATGCCCTGCCTCCCACCCACCGCTACTTATCACCCATCCACTTCCAATGCGAGGGCCTCATAGGAGAGGAAATATTTCTCCTCTACTCTGTTAGAGGCTTGAGAATTAAACTAGTGTAAACATATTAACAGCAGAAAAGCACACGTTTCAATGTTTTTTACATGTGCCTGAGAGTCTTCACAAGAAGAATGAGGACCCAAGAAGCAGTTAGAGTTGAATGCTTGTATACTAAGTTGGGCAAAGAGTAGCAAATTAGCTACTCTTAGTAGCAGTTAAGCAAATATTTTATTTCTCTTTTGCATCTTTAACAGAAACAGGACTTTTCTACCAGTGAGCCCACAGAGTCAAGGTCCGTATGGGAACGCATTGTTCCACCAGTGTGCCCTCCCGCACTCACAAGGAAACGCGGCAAGGAGAAGGGCTTGGGCGAGGCTAGTGAATCTTGAAGAAGTAACAAGAGTTAAGGGTTTGTTTGGCTTGTTTGTACAGATTTCTCTGGGCCTCAACTCCCCATCCTTGGTGATAAGAATGTTTCCTTCCCTCTGGTGCAGGGAGGGCATCCTTTGCATGGGAGTTTCCTCTCCTGATTTCAGGATGAAAACAGAAGTTCTGAGTGTCCGTCTTGCAACTGCTGTATTTCAGGTGCCTTTAACTCAAAATAGTCCATATGCCAGACCAGTATATTTTGGGGTGGCACGTTCTGAACCCCCTCATATGGTTTGGTGTCTCAACACCAGTGTTTCTCGGGAGTTTGCAGACCCCTGAGGATGGATACGTTTATGGCCCCTCAGGAGTCTATGGATTCCAGTCTGAAAATCACTGGTTTATCCAGAGTTCCACCACACTTCCAGCTTAAGAGCCCCACGGTTAACACTTTTTCTATTTAAAGGAATCTGAGCTTATTGGGAAGAAGTCAAAATAACAATTATATGTTGCTGTTTTATTTTTATAACATTATATGTTACAAAATCCCAATAATCTATAAGACTTTAGGCTCCTAGGACTAAAAAAAAAGAACACAGAGTTTAATCCAGTTCTTTCATTTTATAAAATGAATGAACTATGATTTAGAAAAGTTAAGTGATTTACTCAAGGCCATATAGTTCTCATTGACTAAAGCTGTAATCTGCTTCCTTAGTCCTAATCCAATGTTATTTTCTGCCCAATATCATACCCAGTTTGCACTATCTTAAATATTAAAAAATGATAAATAAAATGTATGCCTGAATAGGAAGACTTTTCTAAGCATTTGTTCCTGAAAGGAGGGAAGAAATTATAAATTTATGTGATACTAAGGCTAAAAGATACTTTGAGACTCTCCCTGAGTTTATAGACAGGGAATCTAAGCCCCAGGAAAGATCAATAGCTTGTGCTCTCCATATTTCTTGGATTATTTCCGTAGCATTTTCTCCATCACTTTCAGGATCTCCAAGGGGAATAATTTCATAACCAGAGTATCTTCATAAATCTGTCATTTTTCCTCATGGTAGGATTTTAAGGCTCAAAGAAGTAGAAAGATATAGAATGAAAAAGCAAAATATGCCCTCTGATGGAGAATATTACAAGAACTGACCTGTAAATTGAAATATGAGTTAGTTAGCAATTCCCTTTATACGAGCTTGATGGCAACTGACAAAGGCTTTCTGAAACAGAACGTCCTTGGCCAGTGAGCCCACAGAGTCCAGGTACCTTGGTAACGCATTGTTCCATTAATGTGCATTCCTGCACCAACAATGAAAGGGACCCATCACCGGTGCAAGACATTCAACATAAAGTTTTCAATCTCCATCTCAGGAAGGAGCAACTACCATTCAATCCACAGGAACACTTTCTCAGCGTCAAAAGATGCTATTAACACTGAGCTGGCATCATTTTTCATTTTAAAGAGGGTACTAAATAAGCACAATAAATTCATACAGGTGAACCTACATGTACTGGCCATAAAACAGCACATTGTTCAGGTTGAATTCTTTTATTAATACTTATTATGTGAGTCAATTGGCCAATAACTTTGTCAAATTGTTAATATCTATATTGGGGAAGGCCACAAAATTGAGGTCCATGGCCCCCACTACGTTAAAATCAGCTCCAATTTTCTTCTTCTGCCATAATCAGCAGGTACAATGGAATTCGGACCCTTGAGTTTTGTCCTTAGTTGTGCCTTTCAGACAACTCAGGGTTATTTATCCCTGGTATCTGGTCATTACCCTTTGTTCACCTCTAGAACAGAAAGACCTTTTTGAACACAGGAATTTCGGTCAGTCAGTCAGGTTAGAACTTCTCCATTAAAACAAGAGATGGGAGGGGAAAAAAGAGGTCAGGTGTCTCCATGTCCTAGACCCTATTGAGGAAATAGATTAGGAAGGTGATTGGATTGAATGATCCCCAAGGTCCCTTCCAACTCTCTAATCCTCTGGTTCAAGGTTACAAAGCATGTCTCTGCCATGGTCTGTAGATGGATTACAGATTAATGTAATCCACAGAGGTTTGCTGCAGAATAACCTAGACTTCTGTGTGTCTCACTGCGAAATACTTCTGCCCCTTTTTCTCTACCCCACCCTCCATCCCGAATGGCAGTGCTCTGACTCCCTTAGACTTAGCAGGCCAAAAGAGGATCCTCTACAGTTGAAACCTCTAAACTGTCTGCAAAGCAAGAGAAAGTCCAGAGGTGCAACCCATAAAGACCACTGCAGTGTTTGACCCAGTTTAGTGCAGAGGGAGGGCATTGGGTTCACAGTCCTAGATTTTAATCCTCGGATAACCTTGGTCCAGTTGATTAACCTCTCTGAGGATTGGTGCTCTCATCTATAAAACTGAGAACAGATATTTATCCAGTGGGGTGTATGGAAGGGTTAATAGAGATAAAATCTGAGGCTTGCACTGAAGTTCAACTTCAGCCCTGGGGCTTAGGCAAAATCTGGTACTCAGCTTCAACTTCGCCCCTGATCTTTGGAAAGCATAATAGGTAATTTACCTACTTCATCATTTCTAGCATCTCTCACCTTGAGAGTGGTCAATGACTGTGTGCTTTCATCAGTTACACAAGATCAATGTAACACACAACACAATTGGTCATAAGAACAAGGGGTTCTGCTCAGGCTCATCATTAATAAGTTTATATTCATCTTCCAGTATGGGTAACTTGTTTCTGACCCTGCTTTGTTTTTCTATCTAGTCCTCTTGCTACCTGACTGAATAATATATTAATATTTGTGTTTTCTGTATATTGTTTCTCTAACTGTTCTATAAGCTATTCGAGGGCAGAAATTTCATCTGTTTTGTTTATTGCAATATCCCAAATGCCTAGAGCAGTGCCAACTACTTCATAGGAACTCAATATTATTGCCGAATGAATGAATAGATGAATGAGTCAGCAGCAGATCCTAATCGCTATCCTGATATACAGATCTGTGAGAATAATTTCTCTTTTTTTCTTCTATAACTGAACTGAACTTCTCTTCAGAAGATTGGCAGTTTGGGATTCAGCCCCTCTGTCTATGGTGGGGCCATGACATGTGAGGCCTGGGGCTGTACATGGTATCAAGGGGCTAGAGGGTGGGCACCAAATCTTACAGTCACCTTTCACTTTTCCATGCTATGCCTACAGATATCCCCGCCGCCAAGTCATTTCTTCTACTGCACCAGATGTCTTTGGGTTTAGCAGCTCTCTTTTTATGCTATTTCTAGGCCACTCTGGAACACCCAGGAATCATTTTGCAGCTCCCATACCACACTTGAATTCAGGGGGGATTCTGCATTTCTGAGACTCAATCTGTTTAGATACCATAAGTCACTTCTCTTCTGGAGCCTGTCACTTACCCAGGGCTCTACCTAGAAGAAGACTCAGAGATGCTCTGTTTTCAGACCTCACAAACCCTTCTGGCTTTTCCAGTGGCCCCACACACCCTGACCTGGGCCTGGGCCCAGAGAGCTGGGCATGCAGGAATTCTTCCCTAGGGACTCACCCATGCTGCTTCTCTGACTGTCTCCTGTTCCTAGGGAGAGAATTCTTTCTCTGTTTCTGTTGGGCGGTCTGAGAATCTCTTAGAGTCTGTGCTCCTGAAACTTAACTCCCCATTGCTCTATTCCACTAAGCTACTTTCCTCTTCTAAGCCAGTGAACACACACTAGTTCAGTTAGCCAAATATGGGAGATGAATCGAGGAATAAAAGAAAATATGAGGGGGAAAACATGTATTAGCAATTCCAAAGTATCATCCCACACACATGCACACATGTACGTGCACACACACACACAGACACACAACTGAGTAAATTTAAAAAATACCAATCCAACTGTTTCAGCTGCTCAGTGAAAATCTCTACCATCTCTTATTTGGGAAATAGCAGACCAATTTATGTAAGAGCTCTCAAACCATCCTTCTGACAAGCTTGTCTAGGTATTGTCAACAGTATCCATAAATAGATACTACAGTACCAAACTCCCAGCTTCAGGGACTACAAAGCACCATGCCAGGTGGCAGGCCACCCTGCCCATCCCAAACCTTCCTCCAAGAAACCTTCCTTGCTCCCCCAATAAAAATGTCACCAGTCCCTTCGCAAAACATAGTGTCCCTCACTGTATCTTGTTGCATTGATTCAATTAAGTTAGGCTGTGTTGCAGGAAACTCTAAAGAGCAGCAACTTAAACAAAAGATATGCTTATTTTTCTCTCATGTAAACGAAACTTGAAGGTAAGAAGCCCAGGCTGTAGGCTGGCCTCGTGGTCACCAAAGACCTAGATCAGGTGGTAAATTTGCTTTTCTTCTGCAATATTCTCTCCCTGCAAGACTTCCACCCCAGCTGGAAGATGGCTGCTGAAGCCTCAGCTCTCACAGACAGCAGAAAATGGAAAGGAGGCAATAAAGAATATCTCCTTACCTTCAGGAAATATCCCAGATGTTGCACATAGATTATCTGGTTATCTCGCACAGGCTGTAACTTAATTGTAAGGCTATACCTAGCTATTAAGTGAAGTTGGGGGAGTAGTATTTTAGCTGAAGGGCAATGTTCTCAACAAAAATTTTGGGTTCTTTGTAAGAAAGAAGAGAAGATGGATACTAGAAGACATATAGCACTTTCTTCTCCTTCTTATGGTTAGTTACCACCTTTGTTTATCTGTCTATCTTCTGAACCAGATAGTAAGTTCCTTGAAGAAAAAAACAAAATAAAACAGCATCTCATTCATCTCCTTCTAGCACAGGGCATGACTGGAGTGACATTCAGTAGATATTTATTAGTAAAGGAGAATTTTGAGCACCTGCAATGAACCAGGCACTTGGTGTATATAATCTCTAGCACTTAATTAAAATACAATACTAAAACCAGGGAAAGTAAGCTAATTGAACATATTCCCATCCCATTTTATGAAGAAATAGGAAACAGGCTCAGAAATAATGTCACTTCTAGACAATTTCATGTCCTCTAAGTGGCAGAGGTTGGACTTAAAGAAAGTGCTGTCTGACTCTAAAGTGACACTCTTCCTACCCTGTGGACTCCCCTACTCACTGGTTCTAGGATTTCCTTCCCTACCACTATGGTGACAGTTCCAGGGAGGTAAAGTGGGTTTCTGAACCTTGGTTTATTGGCCTGCATCATGACCAGTCTAGTGGGTGCAATGACTGGTGAGTGTGGTGCCCCATCCCAGGCCTTTGAAGGTGAAAGCTTGATACACCCCTTTTATTTACCATGAAAACACTTCCCCGTTTGAACTCACACTTTACTATTACAAGCATTATTTTACTACAGCCCAAGCCCTACCTTAAGGGCTGGCTGATAAGACCCTGTTCTGCTCTGCCTGGTGACTTATCATTTGCATGTAGTTTTGATCATTCTGGTGTCTTGAGATAAGGAAGGGCTCTGTACCTGGCCCACCAAGAGTGGTGCTTGCAAAGTCCATTCTTACCTGTGATTTTTGCCCCACTTGATGAGATTCTGATAGATTTTCTCGCCATTGCTGTGGTCACAAAAATATAGAACCTCACGGCCACCTCCTCTCCATCTCAATAGTGCCTTAAAATAGCTCACTATCTAAAATCTATTTCCCCAAATCCACTGATTTATTATATTCTATTTACATTCATATAAAGCAAATTATTTCCAAGCAGATGTAACCACATAATTGTATCTTTACAAATCCTCTAACCAAATACATTTTATATGTTTATTAATTAAACTAATAAAATTCCCAATAAAATTTCATACTGATCTATATTACATATCACATCACACCATGTTGCCTCTCAAACAGGGAAATTTTTAAGCACTTTTAGCCTCTGACTAGACAACTAGATTCAGTCACAGAGCAAGACTCAAATGTAAGGTCTTTGGAGCGATAGACCAACTGTACATCTTCAATGTCCCTATTCCCTGGCCCCTGCCTTGCGGGCATCGTATCAGCTCTCACCTATGTCCTGGGTTGATCCACATGGAATAACAAAGTCTACAGCCAGTGGATCAGGCCCAATTCTTAATGTTCTTAACCCTTCTTCCAAAATAGATCTTTTCAAGAAACCAATTACACTTAGGAAAAGAGGATTTTGTTCATGTTTGGGTCCTACATTTTCTGACCAAAGCAGGTAGTAAGAAAGAGCATTTGAAGAAATTTTTGACCACAATAGTAAAGTGCCCAGTCAACGGCGGGCGTTTCTTAATTTCCGCAGGCAGTGTTCCTGAGAGTCCTGTCATCGTCTTACCCAGGACTTTAACTATGGCCAGCGAGGGACAAGTGAAATACTACTGGCATCCCCTAGGCACAGAGTTAGGACACAAAATTCAGGAGTTTTCAAGGGAGTGGACCTGAAACAGGTCTGGAAATTCTAAATTTTAAAAGAAGAATGTGAAAACATAAAAACAATTCTACTTTAAGTAAATAAAAGAAATACATACCGAATGCCTACTACACACCAGAGACAATGCTGGACACAGGGACATGTAGATGGATAAGACATACTTATCCATACTTATCCACCTTCAACAGGTTTACAGACTACAGAGGGAGATAGAGGTTTACAGCATTAGCTGATGCATGTCACATTGTGGCATGCACTCTAGTAGAGGCATAAATATATAAATAGGAATAAGAATAAGAATATAAATATAAACACAAATGCAAACATAAGAATGGCAAATATTTGCTGAGTGCTTACTAAGAGCTCTAAATGCACTGTCTCATTTATTCCTCACAGTAACCCATAAGGTAGACGTAGGTAGTCTCTGTTTTGCAAAAAAGAAAATGCTATTGGGATGAGCAGAAGGGAGTAACAAATTCTGTCTTCGGGAATCGGGAAAGGCTTCACTGAGGAAGTAACATTTGTTGGTATCATCTAATCTAGTTCCTGGTACAGCCCCCAGCAGGCAGCAGTGAAACTCCATAATAAAATCACTAATAGAAATTACATACTGGGGGATTTCCAATGAAATAGCTAATGAGGAGACTGCCTATACTAGATGACCAAATGTGCTGTTCTGGGTCATTAAAATTGTATTATGCATATGCTAAGGTTGGGATTGGCTAAAACATCATAGAGGGCTGCTAATCTGATCACCAGACCATATTCAGTAAATTTGTTCAGGGATGAGCTAAAGTTAAAAGTATAAATCCAGCTGTAAATAAGGGAATAATTGGACTGGCTGAATCAGTTCATGGGAGTCTATGGCCAGTTGGAAACATTTGAAAATTTATTTTTCATGAAATATTTTATATTAAATACATTCCAAAACCTATGTTTAATGAATAGCTAAAGTACAAAGAATAATTAAGTGAACATCCATGAGCCCCTAGCCAGCTTAAGAAATAGAAAAATTACTAATTCTGGCAAAACCATTAATATCCTTCCCTATTACCTTTTTTATTTCTCTTCTTCCACCAAGAATTATGGCTTTTTAAAATAGTAAGAATAATAATAATAATCCACCAAGTATTACGGCATTTTAAAATAGTATTATTATATATGCATATAACCCCATATAAACTACTATAAAACCCCATATAAAATATAAACTACTATTTTTGTACATTTGAAATTTGTTTAAGTGGAATTGTGCTCTGTGTACTCTTTTGTGATTTGTTTCTTCACTGCCCATATGTTTTTGATTCTCAGTCATGTTGAAGCATGTAGTTGTATTCAATCATCTTCACTGCTGTAGAGTATGCAATTTATTGATCCATTCTTCTGCTGATGGACATTTAGGTAAACACAGAATGAATATTATTTAATATTATACAGTGTGCACATGAGCAAGAACTTCTTTATAACACAAACCTAAGAATGAAATTGCTAGGTGGTAGGATATGCTTTTCTTCAAATTAAAAAAAATAATGCCATATAATTTTCCAAAGTGATTGTGCCAATTTACACTCCCACAAGGTTTAAGTATCTCACATTCTCACCAAGACTAGTATTGTCCAACGTTGTCAGGCTGATGAGCGCGAGATGTTATTCATTGTTTTACTTTGCATTCCTCTAATTACTAATTAGGATGAATATTTTCCTCAAATATTTACTAACATTAGGGTTTCTTGTTCTTTGAAATGATTTTTTCATATCTTACACCCATTTCTCTATTAGGTTTTCTTTTTATTTATCTGTCCTCTGATAAACACATAATTTTTGTTACCATTATCAAATTTATTACTTTTTAAATGTAATGGTTTATATTTTGTTTGAATTGTTTAAAAGTACATCCCTTCCCTGAGGTAAATATTTTATCCTATATCTCTTTTTTTTT
>JAQIFY010004582.1:0-11670 GCA_028533085.1 Varecia variegata | reverse complement strand
TGTCTAGGAAGGAAGCAAACAGAAGCACAAGCTCGTGAAATTCAGCCCAATTCTTGCAACTTGTTAAGTATCATTTCCTACTTGCCTTAAATTTAATAAAGGGTCACTATGGTATCATACTGTATGTATGTGTTTAATAGAGAGTCGATATGGCATCATCCTGAATAATTTAATCAAGTACATTATACTACAGTTCTTTCTTCTAGAGGTCTCTGAAACTCAGGACTTAGAGCATCAACTGAAAATTTATCACATTGTTAGGTCAACCCTAATTGATAACTTAGTTCATACATCATAATCCTGGCCAAAAATTCAATTTTCTATTACCTACTTAGTTAGTTAGTTAGTTACTTAGTTACCCACTTAGTTACTTAGTTATTTCTAGTCTAAATAACCTTTTAAAAAAATTCCTTTATAAGGCCGGGTGCGGTGGCTCACGCCTGTCATCCTAGCACTCTGGGAGGCCGAGGCGGGTGGATCGCTCGAGGTCAGGAGTTCAAGACCAGCCTGAGCAAGAGCGAGACCCCGTCTCTACTAAAAATAGAAAGAAATTATCTGGCCAACCAAAAACATATATATAGAAAAAAATTAGCCGGGCATGGTGGCGCATGCCTGTTGTCCCAGCTACTTGGGAGGCTGAGGCAGGAGGATCGCTTGAGCCCAGGAGTTTGAGGTTGCTGTGAGCTAGGCTGACGCCACGGCACTCTAGCCAGGGCAACAGAGGGAGGCTCTGTCTCAAAAAAAAAAAAAAAAAAAAAAAAAAATTCCTTTATAGCAATGGCCAGATAGACATTGTTAGTACTCTAATGAAAATGAATGACTAAATTCATCATAAAGAAGGTATGTAGAGTTTAATTTGGTGTTATTTTCCATTTTTAAAATCACTATGTTAGTTGTAAATACCTGGTCTCTAGCAGATACCGGTGACTTCGTTCTGCATAGAGAAAAACAATTCCATGATCATAGATGATAAAAACTAGGAAGAACCATCTTGCCAATTCCCATTGGTGAGAAGAAAAATTGTGGCCAATCAGTGTAATTGTGAATAAAATTTCTGAGGAAGCCTCACCAGAAGTGGCAATCCTCTTAGAATGGAGAATATGGAACCTTTGTGATATTGGACATTTCCCAATTTCAGGCAAAAGTATCCAAATAATTTTGGATATCTATTGGCATGTTATTGATTGGGTAACAATGAAGAAATCATTCAAACCTATCTAAGCTTCAGTTTCCATTTCTGTGGGGAAAAAAAGGAATGGCATTCGTGTTTGAAGCTCTTAAAATCAAGAAAGGCAGTATATCATCATGGTTAGGTGCACAACTCTGGAAATATATCACCTGACTTTGTAGTCCATTCTGACACTGACTGTCACTAAGTGACCTTAAGTTACTCAAACTCACTGCTCTAGATTTTGCATTTGTAAAATGGGGATGATAATATATCAACTTTTAGGGAAATTGTGAATAAAATTAATCAATGCATGTGAAATACCTAGAACAGTGCCAGGCACAAAGCAATAATTCAATGTATGTTGGGTCTATAGCAATGTTCATCAAAGCAAGACTATCTTTTTTTTTCTTTAATTTCAGAGTACTATGGGGGTACAAACACTTTGGTTACCTAAATTGCCTTTGCATCGCCCAACAAACATGCCCATCCCCCATACAGCATGCACCGCACCTGTTAGGTGTGGATTTACCCACCCCCTCCTCCCCTCCCCACCTGCCCAGCATCTATGAATATTATTAATACTTCCCCTATGTGCACATTAATGTTGATCAATTAGTACCAATTTGATGGTAAGTACATGTGGTATTTGTTTTTCCATTCTTGTGATACTTCACTCAGAAGAATGGGCTCCAGCTCCATCCAGGCTAATAATACAATATAGTTCATCATTTTTTATGGCTGAGTAGTACTCCATGGTGTATATATATACCATATTTTGTTAATCTATTTATGTATTGATGGGCACTTGGATTGTTTCCACATCTTTGCAATTGTGTATTGTGCTATTATGAGCATTCTAGTGCAGATGTCTTTTTTTCCTTTGGGTAGATACCCAGTAGTGGGATTGCTGGATTGAATGGTAGTTCTATTTCAGTTCTTTGACGTGTCTCCGTACTACTTTCCATAGAGGTTGTACTAGACTGTCTTTTTAAAGCAACCAGAGGATATAGCTAATGAAGTTGTGACTGGTCCTCTTAACTCTTCATTGTCACACATTTCCAAGTGTTTTGCAAAGATTTCTCTTACGTTTCTGAATATTATTTCCAGGAAAAAAAAATGAAACGCAATGAGATCAAAAGAAATAAGTTTGAACTGCAAATCAGGATATGGAATCCCTCGCACTTTCTCTGCCACCAACCAATTGTGACCCTAAGTGATCTGGGCTCTCAGTTCCCACATCTGAAAACTAAGAAAAGTAAATTAATTATCTCTGAGGCTCCCCTGTTCTAACATCCTCTCCAGTGAGACTGTATTTGATATCATTATCCTGAAATAATTGGAACTTCATTTTCTAATAGCCATTTTCTGACATGTGTGTTTGCTCAGGTAAGTTAAGCTCTTTTTCCTTCTTTTAAACTTCAAATCCAAGAGTCATGTCAACTGAAATAAACAGAATCTTATGAATGTCGAACCAGGAATATGACAAAATGCATTTTTTTCACTGTAGAGTCAAGGATAGCATAATATACTCTATCTAAGTGAACATGGTTTTGGTAAAAGTAATGTTCTGGTTTGGGGCAACTTGGAAAATAATAATGTAAGCTAAGATCTGCCTAATGAAATGTGGGCAGGGGAGGTGAGAGGGAGCAAGTTGTAATTCGCACAGGTCATGCTTTGGAAAATACTTGTGAAAACAAAGAATTATCTTTGAAGGCAGCATATCATCTTGAGGGGAAGTGCTAAAGAGTCAGAAACAAGGCAAATACCACCAAGCCAATTAAATTTTTTAAATAGTATTATCTCAAGGAAACAGATGAAAACCTAGGGAGGGGGGAAAGTTGAGTTTAAAAAAAAAAAAGGAAAAGAATAACTATAAAACAAAAAATGTCCCAAAAACTGATGAAAGGGGCTTTCTAGAGAAATGTGGAGATAGCATGGAGATGTGAAGGAAAAAAGACATACAAGCAGAACATACAGCATAATGGTGTATATTAATGTGGCAGTCCAAAAGACATCTTTCATATTGCAAAGAATAGGGGGATAAGAGACCCTAGAAGGTTCAAAAATGTCATGAAAGACCAAAAAAGGCTAAGAAACTGTTCTAAATTAAGGGAGACTACAGAAAATGCATAATCCTAAGGAGAATCCTAGATCGTAAAAAAAAAAAAAAAATTAAGGCATTGGGACAATTGGGAAATTTAGGTACAAATTGTATTTTAGACAATAGCATTTTATTATTGATAAACATCCTGAGACTGGTAATGGTATTGTGGACACACACACATATATATATAGTATGTGTACGTGTGTGTATATATACACACACATATATATATATAAACTGTGTACATTATGTAACAATGTCTTACTATTAGGAGATACCTGCTGTAGTATTTGGGGGTAAGTAAAGTAATAAGATACCTGCAAGTTACTCTCAACTGGTTTGGAGTGGGAGGGGGGATGTAATATAAAGAAAAGTCTTTGAACAGGTGTCTTAGAAAAAAAAAAAAGAAAAGGAGACAGATGTGGCAAAGTGTTGACAATTCATTAATGTAGATGAAGAATCTATAAGTATTGCGTTATTCTTGTAGTTTGCAGGTTTGAAGTTTCTCAAAATAAAAAGTTTCTCAGTGTAAAGAAATCACTCACCATAACCTTTGCATTAATGGGTTTTGATACTGTTCAAAAACACAAAACATCAGTAAGATAAGTTTTCGGCCAGGCTCAACCCTTGTCCATGGTCCTTCTCCACTAGAATGTCATCAAAGGGACAATGTGTGGAACTGAGTCAGTACTGGGGATGGATTCGTTCTGCAAATAAGAACCCTGGGTTCTTTGGCGTTTAATGCTCTTGTTGTAACTAGAACCACGAGAGTTCTCTACTGCAGTCTAAACGGGAGCAGTTGCTTTGTGATAACTGTTGGGTAACACCGAAAGAAAGAAAACGGGAAACTCTGAATGCAAATTAAGCCTGTGGTTAAAAAAATTTTAAATAAAAAATTTAAAATAAGAAAAAAAATAAGCTAGCTCAGGGGAAGTTCTATTCCTCAACTGAGGGTGTAATGTGATGTCTTGAGTGGATAAGCAAGGAGGGGGTTACTTGAGATGTGTCTCATGTCACTTAGGCAGGCAGGTATGACGGGGAATAGACTGATTTCGGTAGTCTATCTCTAAAAAGAGCAGTATAGGTAATCGAGTGTGTTTAATTATCAAAAGACTTATTCCTCTAACAATCTAAAAGATGAAAAACATTAAAAGGAACCCTCTCGGCTGGGCGCAGTGGCTCACGCCTGTCATCCTAGCACTCTGGGAGGCCGAGGCGGGTGGATCGCTCGAGGTCAGGAGTTCGAGACCAGCCTGAGCAAGAGCGAGACCCCATCTCTACTAAAAAAAAAATAGAAAGAAATTATCTGGCCAACTAAAAATATATATAGAAAAAATTAGCCAGACATGGTGGCACATGCCTGTAGTCCCAGCTACTCAGGAGGCTGAGGCAGGAGGATCGCTTGAGCCCAGGAGTTTGAGGTTGCTGTGAACTAGGCTGACGCCACGGCACTCACTCTAGCCCGGGTGACAGCGAGACTCTGTCTCAAAAAAAAAAAAACAAAAAAAAAGAACCCTCTCAAGAAGAGGGGAATTTTTCTTACTAAGGAAGCATTCTACCATGACATGAAGTTTAAAATTATAAAAGCAGTTCTGGCAAAGATGAAAAGAAATGGTCCTCCCATTGCTGATACAGCATTTTTGGTAAATAATTTGAAGAAGTTTCAAGAGTCACAAAAATATTCTTATCCTTTGATCACTTTTCACAATTTATTCTAAGGAAAGAAAGAAAGAGAGAGAACTAAAGAGAGAGGAGGAGGAAAGGAGAAGGAGGGAGACAGGGAGGGAGGGAGGAAGGCAAGCTGCACAAATGATGGTCATTTCAGAATATTTATAATAACAAAAAAAAAAAAGAAAGGGAGAGAGGAAGAAACAAGGATAAAATGTTTGTATAATGCACATCCACATTAAGTACATATTTTTCCAACCTTAAGACTATTCAGGAAGAAGGAAAAATGCTAACATGATGCCAAGTGACGTACAAAGAATTACCAATTGCACCTGTCTTATGATTCAACTCTGTAAAGTCACGTAAGCACAAGGAGAAGGTGCTCCGTTGGACTAGGAACAGGGTGGGAGTGAGGGTTATCCTTTTCAAGTCCCCACTGCTGTTGCTGCAAGAGTAGCTTTCAGATAATTGCCCTCTAAATAGGACAGGGCAGGAGTGCAGCAAAGTCTACTAATGGAACATTCCTTCCAGAGTGTCCACAAATACAAATTCTCTCTTTGCCTCCGCTGCAGACGATCCACGTGAAATCATGTTAAATCTGCGTTACTTCTCAGTCTATTCTGCTATAAAAACATCTTTTTAAGACACAAAAATAATATTTACAAGATTAGAAAAACTATGCCGATTTGATGAAAGGATGTATTTTAGGTTTGCACCTTTCCAGTGTGGTTTTGGAATTGTCAACACTTCCATTTCTCTTTGTCATTTCAAGGAAGCTTGTTGGTTCACAAGGACCACAGAAAGTACTAAAGGTGAGAACAAGGGCTCTAGAGTGAGGTAAAGCTGGGTTTGAGTCCCTTTTGTGCCTTCTAGTTGAATGTCCTTGGGCAAATTTCTTAACTCTTTGTACCCTCATCTCCCTATCAGTAAAGTGGGTACCAAAAGTCTACCTACTTTATAGGGATCTCATGAAGATTAAATGCATGACGTGCAGTGATGCTAGTTGAACATCAGGGGTTGTTATTGGTTCTGTTCATCTACCTCTTTCACAGAACAAAAAGTTGAGTCTAGGGATGGTCAAATTGAGACATATCTTTTATTTATTTATTTAATTACTTACTTTATTTTTTTGAGACAGAGTCTCGCCCTGTTGCCCGGGCTAGAGTGCCGTGGCGTCAGCCTAGCTCACAGCAACCTCCAACTCCTGGGCTCAAGCGATCCTCCTGCCTCAGCCTCCCGAGTAGCTGGGACTACAGGCATGCGCCACCATGCCCGGCTAATTTTTTCTATATATTTTTAGTTGTCCAGATAATTTCTTTCTATTTTTAGTAGAGATGGGGTCTCACTCTTGCTCAGGCTGGTCTCGAACTCCTGACCTTGAGCGATCCACCTGCCTCGGCCTCCCAGAGTGCTAGGATTACAGGCGTGAGCCACCGCGCCCGGCCAAGACATATCTTTTAGTATTGTGGGGCTTAGTTCTCATTTCCATTATAGCCAGAATATCCAATGGCTAATATTCCTTGAAGGCAACTTCAGTGCCCTCGTTCTATCACCATATAAGATATTAAAAATTATAATAGTAGGATTGTGGGTGCTTATTCGTGAAAACTATGCAAACTATGTCCAGATACCAGATATGTTACTTGCTGAGTGAGTCCCACAGAACATACGGAATTGAAGGGAGGCTGAAGAGTACATTTTGATCCACCTGAAACTACTAAAAAGAGTTCACTTCCCTGATGCCTCTTGCCATATTCCCAATATTCAGGGTTTAGATTACCCCAGAAAAATTTCGGACATTTTAGGTCATCTACACTTCTTTGTTTTTCTAGAGAAGTAGATTGTGGAACCATGGGAATTAATCCAAATTTCTTAGAGGGATTGTCCTTAATTTTCTCACCCAGGATATGCACAGATAAATAAATTACAGCGAACAAGTGAATGCGTACAAAATAGGATCCTATCAAAGCATGATTGAGAGTAAACTTTAAATCATAAAAGCTTCATTCCAGCGAGTAATTGTCTCTTGGTTCTCGTTAGATCAACCAATAACTTCGGTCTTGAACTTTCAACACTTCATTAACTGAAAGAAGAGGCTGGGGCAATCACTTTTGCAATAGCATGACTGCTATTTTTTTCACTCTCAGAGCTACCAACTGATAGCTACAAAGCTGTACATGCTGGAGCTGTGTTGAGAGTGGTTCAAGCCTTAGCGAAACTTACCCTCTTGCTGTCAGAAGTACAGTTAGACGTCTGATGTGGGGCCCAGGTTAATTATAAAGTGAGCATCTCATTGGATTAATAAATGCTGAGGTTGTTGCCCTGACAACAAGGGAAGGTTAGACCGAATAATTTAGTTTGCTCTTTCTGGTTGGCACTTGGCAGTGCCAGTGAGTTGGCAGGTCACTTTGACCTGGGTTGTGTCACTCAGGGCCACACAGGGCAGCTGTGAAAACAGATCAGTGATCCTAGCACAAGGGTTATACAAAGCATCCGTGCCCACTTAACAAGTTCAAGTTCTGTGCAGCATAGGTTAGTTTTCCCCTGAAACAAAAAAATAAACATGTTTTCCAATTGTTTCACTGGTGAAATATTTTATTTTGGAGCAGCATTTCATTGAAAGCCATCTAATATTAATTTCCCAGTGATTCTCACAGATATTTTAAAGACAAGTTTTGATGCCCCAGTAACCCAGTTCCTTGGTATTAAAAACGTGGCCTCCAGAAAAGTAACTTTGACGTCACCTGGGAGCTTGTGAGACCTGCAGAATCCCAGACCTAATGAATCAGACCTGCTGAATCAAAATCTGCCCATTAACGTTAGAGAAAACCTGTTTTAAAATAGTCTTAAAATTAACACCGAAGCCTGCCTTAAAGGGAAACACACGGGAAGATCTTATAAATGGCAACAAAACCAGAGAGGATGGTTGTAGCGTCCAAAATGTTACTTGCGTGTATGGTGTGATAGATTCATGAAGTCAAATGGCCAATACCCCAGTAATCGCGTGACTTATGGATACACTTCTTAATCTCTCTTGGAATTATCTGTAATAGAGAGAAGGCCAAGGTACAAGGCTTCTAGCCCTAATGTGACTTTTCTTTTGTCTTCAAGTGCCTTAGGTCTTATTTTCCACAAATTAATAGGGGCATCTCTTTGACCTTGGGACATTCCAGTTTGGCCACTGTCTGTGCCTCTTGCTCTCTTTTTTTTACCTTCCTCCTTCCTACCTACTTAGCCAGGCACCTGAGACACATGTATAGGCATTCTGGGTGTAGGTTTAGCCCACGAAATGTGAAAACATTATTTATTCTGGAAAACCCTCTTTATTTTGGATAGACCAGGAAGACATTTCCTCATATGTATTATATGTATATTCACTGGATTAATTGGGCAAAATAAAATAAATACTATCCCCTCTTCAATACATATTCACTTCTAAAATACTTCATATTATCAATAGGAAAAGAGGCCAGCCAGATGTCTTTTTTCTTCTCTGGACAAATTTTTAAAGAAGTCTTCCATAAAGATATGTTTTATATTTTTAAGTTTTATATGTTTATTGGTCTCACTTAATAAGGGGTTTTAAATACATTTAAAGGGAATTGCATAAAAAAATAATTGCTAGCAGAGCTTTGTTATTATTATTATCTTTTTTTTTTTTGAGACAGAGTCTCCCTTTGTTGCCCGGGCTAGAGTGAGTGCTGTGGCGTCAGCCTAGCTCACAGCAGCCTCAAACTCCTGGGCTTAAGCAATCCTACTGCCTCAGCCTCCCGAGTAGCTGGGACTACAGGCATGCGCCACCATGCCCGGCTAATTTTTTTGTATATATATTTTTAGTTGGCTAGATTATTTCTTTCTATTTTTAGTAGAGACGGGGTCTCGCTCTTGCTCAGGCTGGTCTCAAACTCCTGACCTCGAGCGATCCTCCCGCCTCGGCCTCCCAGAGTGCTAGGATTACAGGCGTGAGCCACCGCGCCCGGCCGTTAGCAGAGCTTTAAAGAAAGCTAAAGTCCTAATTTATACCCCTAGAGTAGAGGGGTATTGTATGTGGCATGATTTAAGCAAAGCATCGCTAATGGGCATTGTGCTTGTGAGCAGACTGTCACTTAACAAGCCCTGAAAAACACCCCCCTCTCACCTCTCCTTCCAAGTCTACTCTCCGCTGGGACCTCCTGTGTGATGTCACAAATGGCCCCAAGAGAACCCTAATGTGGTGATTGAAAGATGGGATCAGAATCTGGCCACACCTCTCGTCAAGAGGTGAACTCTGTCTCCACGCCCCTTGAATCCAGACTGCCCCTGTCACCGACTGTGACACTCACATTATGGCAAAAGTGACTCCGCATAACCTCAGAGAGCCACAGATTCCGCATTGGCCCCTCCCGAAATGCTCTCTTGGAAGCAAGAACTGAAAAGGAATGCAGGCACCCTGAGTGCAGCATGCAGGGAGGAAGCCTGAGCTGAGCTTCTGCAGGGAGAATCCGTGTGGAGCATGGAAGTGTCACATGTGTCCGTAAAACTTGCTCAGAGCGTCCAGTCCAGCTCAACCGCCATGAGCGGGCAACTGAGTGCATGACACCAAGCCTGTGCCCAGTAGAGCAGAACTCCGCAAGTAAACTCCGCCTCAAGTGCCAACCCACAGAATCATGAGCAAGGCCGGGCACGGTGGCTCACGCCTGTAATCCCAGCACTCTGGGAGGCCGAGGCGGGAGGATCGCTCAAGGTCAGGAGTTCGAGACCAGCCTGAGCAAGAGTGAGACCCCCGTCTCTACTAAAAATAGAAAGAAATTATCCGGACAACTAAAAGTATACAGAAAAAATCAGCCGGGCATGGTGGCGCATGCCTGTAATCCTAGCACTCTGGGAGGCCGAGGTGGGTGGATCGCTCGAGGTCAGGAGTTCAAGAACAGCCTGAGCAAGAGCGAGACCCCCGTCTCTACTAAAAAATAGAAACAAATTATCTGGCCAACTAAAAATATATATAGAAAAAAAAAAGAAATTAGCCGGGCATGGTGGCACATGCCTGTAGTCCCAGCTACCCGGGAGGCTGAGGCAGGAGGATCGCTTGAGCCCAGGAGTTTGAGGTTGCTGTGAGCGAGGCTGACACCACGGCACTCACTCCAGCCCGGGCAATAGAGTGAGACTCTGTCTCAAAAAAATAAATAAATAAATAAATAAACAAAAAATAAAAAAAATAAAGTACTAAGTTCTAGGATAATTTGTTTTGCAGCAATAGGTAATCAAAAGACCCAGGGACAAATTACTTTATTTTTTATTACCCACATGGTCTCTTTCCTATGTTGTCGCTGGTTTTCCCGACCGGCCGGCTCATCCTCCTCTTGCACTCTTACTGGGAAATCCTTCCAGCAACCCCCAGAGAAAATTCTGGAAGGCTGCACAACATACATGCAAGTTCCTTTTGGATGGGCTGATTGGCTTAGCTCGTTCTCATTAGCTCACTCTCCTTGGGCAGGAACTTTTGTACCACTGCAATTCATCAACATTTTTATGGGTGGGTCTCAGTTGACCAGGTAGTCTGTCTTGTCAAATCAGCGTCTGGTTCTGCACAAGGAGTGCGCAGAGAGCCTGGTGCTTGCTGTCTTCCTGCCCGGGGGAAGGTCACAGAGATGTTGGGCGTGGTTGGAATCTAACCTGATTATTCCGAACGTGTCATGATTAAAACCTCAGACCTTTGAATTAACCAGCTGTCCGGTGTTCAAGTGCAGATACACCCTGAACACATAAACTACTCGTCGATTGTTTAAACTTTAATACTGTGAACTAAAATGAAATTTTAAGGCTCACCCCCTCCACCAGCTGACTGAACGGACCCCCTCGTGGCCAAAGGAATATCCTAAAATTAAATTGCCTGCCAGGAGGAGGGAGGTCAGACATGTCTTATCATGCCCCCTCCCTCCTTGAGGACATCCTTTGTAATGCATCAAGAGGCCTAAGGGTTTGCAAGACACACCTACAGGTCCTCAATTTACACAACAAATCTATGTTGGGTGGCTCATCTCTGATAAACAGCAGCTATGTTAAAACATTCCAGGCCTTTAGACAAAGCTTCATGTCTTTAACCAATTAAAAGTCAAAGAATCTTTAAACCCATCTGTAACCTTGTAAGCCCCCGATTCAAGATGGTCCACCTTTATGGGCCAAACCCATGCATGATTCCCACATATTGATTTATGACTTTACCTGTAACCCCTGTCTCCCTGAAATGTATCAAACCAAACTGTGACCCAGCCACAGCGAGTCCACTTGCTCAAGGCCTCTTGGGCGTGGCGCCGGGTCATGGCCCTCAAATTTGGCTCAGAATAAAACTCTTTAAAATTATTTTACAGAGTTTGGTTTTTTTTTCCCGTTGACAATACACATTAAAGGTTTCCAATGGGATCTAGCTGAACCTGAGCATTAATGTTGGAATAAGAAGAAAAGACCTGAGATCTTTGGAGGCTTGAGAGAGTAGAGGTGCCAGAAAGAAGTCAACAAGGACTTAAAGGAATGAAAAGACAATGAGAGATTAATTTTTCCTAGTTTTGCCTAGAGCCGGCCTTTTGCTTATTGATAGTGCTGACACCTTAAAGAGAGAAATCTAAATGATAGGATTTTTCTAAATATGTGAGATCCCTTGAAAAACTGCACAAGGGCATAAATGTGAGCATAGTATGGTGATTAAGACCAAGTGGCTCCGGGAGCCAGATCTTCTGCAAAAAAAAAAAAA
>JAQIFY010004581.1:0-11670 GCA_028533085.1 Varecia variegata | reverse complement strand
GTGCACACCACCCAGATGATGGCCGTGTTGCCGCAGAGGATCATCAAGTACAGGAGGAGGAAGAGAAGGAAGAGGAGGGCCTGGAATTCAGGGACGGCGGTGAACACGCGGAACACGAACTCAGTGGGGCCGGACTGGTTGAGGACAGGTTTCCAAGCAAACATGCCTCTGCAGAAGCAGCAGAGGAGGCCCTGAGCCCTCATGGGCTGAGTTACTTTATTGCTTGCGTAAAAGCATGGACTTTAAATTTTGTTTGGAATTACCTATTTAGTATCCAGTTTCCAATCACAATGCTTGGGAATGAATTGACGAGGAAGGTTTCGTATAATTTTCCTTGGAAATCTTCATGCATGGGATAGATAGTCATCTGTAGAAGTTCCTGGGGACAAGACGTAGTTGTTTCTTGTGAATTTTTTTTTAAATTTTACTCTGGTATTTTTAATCCAATTGATGAGAGCTAATACTTTGCTTGTATTTATTTTATTGTTATTTTTTTATTTTAGCATATTATGGGGGTACAAATGTTTAGGCTATGTATAAAAATAAAGAATTGTCTGGTTGTATGTATTGTAAAATCAGTTAAATGGATGTGTTGTTTACTTTTTTGGTAAAAATTCTTATTGAAATATATGTACAGAGAAACTCACAAATCCTAAGTGTACAGCTTGACTTACAATTTTTTTACATAGTAAATACGCTAGTATAACTACTACCATGATTAAGAAATAGAACAATTCCAGTAACCTACAAGCATCTGGCATGTCTCCTCTCAGTGTTTATCCCTCACAAAAGTAATCATATTTTTAAAAATTTTATCATTGCAGATTAGCTTATGTTTCAACCTCTATGTGAAATGATAATGATTTGGCAGTCCCCTGTACTTTATTGTAACTGAATGCAATATCATGTCTGCAAAGATTATTCTTGCTGTTCTTTGTAGCAATACTCTGTTTTTTTCCATTGCTTTATAGTATCCCATTTTATGGCAATACCATAAGTTATTCATGAGTTGTTCACTTTTAAATTCAGTTGTTTTGACTCCATATAAAACTAGGCAAACATCTTTTATTCCATTTCTTTCTGATACTTACTCTTCATGCATTTCCTTTTATTCGAATATTTTCTCTAAATTTCTAACCAGGAACCTAAACTTTTGGACTCAGAGTCAAAGGAAAGGGAAGTGAATAGAATAAGGTTAAAACTAAAGTAGAGCTTCCTAAGAAAAGACAATAAGAAAACTAAAAATGCAATAGCAGATTGCATTAGAAGAAACAGGAGAATAAAAGAGTTTTGTAAGGATCTGGAAAGGGATAAGTGCTATAAATTAAGCACTTTCAGGTTGGACTAAAACCTTATTTTTCATACAAAAATTCAAGAAACAATAGAATAATACCTATAGAGTTTTAAGAGAAACAAATTGTTGTGAAAGAATTCTATACCCAGACCTTAGTGACTTAAGTTAAAAAGCAGCAGAAATACTTTCTCAGATTTATAAGGGCTTAGAAAATAACATCACTTTTGTTTAGCATTGTGTTTTGTGATCCAACCAATGCAATAAGGCAGAAAAATGATGCAGAAGATGTGATTGTTTAACTGAAAACACAACAGAATCAACTGAAAAAATGAGGACCAATAAGATATTCATTATGGTAGTTCGTTCCAAATGAAATGTAGTAGATGGTCTCTTAACTAATCTTCACTTAACTGATGTGTCAGATTAACCAGTGTCCCTCATTCCCTCTGCACAACACACAGCATAATGCTGTGACACACTGAGCACAAGAGACCTGAGCTTATTCTGCAGTATGTCTGAGCATTCTTACACCCACAAGGGGGGTTGCATGCCCATAAGTCAGTTGGATTTTCCTCAAACCTGTTTATGTCATGTGTATTCATTTTTTGTAGCTAACTAATTATATTAAACATTACAAAAATCAAATAAGGTATTATTGTGAACATGAAGGTATTTAATGAAAATTAATAATTGAATGCTTGAGAAATACTTGATAATTACAAGTTACTAAAAATTGCTGTGGAATAAGGTATGAGCCAGGCCACTATAAAAGGCTAGGAGGAAATGTCATAAAATTTTGAATAATTTTCTATTCATATTTGACATGAGTCTAATTTTCACTCCATATTAAAAAAGATAAAACTGTAATTAATGCATCATGCATGCAAGAAAGGCTTTGACTTTAGGTAACACGAACTCAAAGTAAAGCTCTTGGCTTTATATCTGCAGGTTGATGAATACAAGTCCATCTGCATGATTTAAGTTACAGTAAAATGAATAACTTTTACATACATACATACATACTAAGTAGTATGTAGTTTATCCTTTGGATCACAGGACTTTCTTTTCTTTTTTTAAAAATCAATGATACTAGTTAGAAAATGTCCTTCTTCCCCAAACAAACAAAATGAATGAATGAATGAATAAATAATAAAACACCAGTGAATAAACTTAATAAATACAAGTAGCACTATCAGAAGAAAACTACTAAGCTTTGCACATATGTGCCTGGGAGGAAAAACTCAATATTTTGGTGTTATTGACTCTGAAATAATGCATGAATTCCATGCCATTCCTATCTAAATCCCTAGAACAAACAAGTGAAAAGACAAAAGAATGTTAAGGGAGGGGTATGGGCAATATACATAACCAGAACTGTTGTACCCCCATAATAAGCTATAATAAATAAAAAAAAATAGAAAATTCAGGTCTGTGATACTAGTTAGTGACAAGAGACAAAAAAGACTAGATAACATTTGAAAGTCATATGCCCTGGACAGTGGCATCTTCCTACTCCCATTCATTTTTCTTGCTTCCTGCTACTAAATAAACAAATAAAAATACTCTAACCATATATGTTCTTGCCCAAAAAATAAAAAAAAATAAAAATAAAAAAAAAGTGCCACAGTGGAGTGAAACTCGTATCACAAGACATTAAAATATACCACAAATAATTATATGTTATTATCTCATAAACCGAAATGGTATTTGTAGAGCAGTAGAGACCCAGCACAATAGAACAGAATCACTAATAATACCTAGCTCTGTTGTGCTTATTGCGTCAGACATTATTCTATACACTTTACATTTATTAAGTCATTTCATACCAGCCCTCCATAAAGGGGCTCTTATAACTGTTTTACAGATGAGGAAACTGAGGCACAGAGAGGTTAAGTAACCTGCCCAAGTAACTTACACAGCTAGTAAGTGTTGAAATGGAAATTTAAACATAGGCAGGCTGGCTCCACTTAATCACTTTATTAAATTATCTCTATCTACTATGTACATCAGTTTAATTATCTGTAAAATGGAACTGAAAATACACTTTCCACCCTTCCAAAGTTGTTGTGAGACTTGAACAAGTTATTCCGTGAAATTATTTAGAACAGTCTTGGTACAGAGTACATACTCAAAGTACAGTATATTAACTATTTTCGCTATTTCAAATCAAGTAGAAAGGATCAATTTCCTAACAGGGCATTAGGACAATGGGCTAATCATTTTTGAAGTTAACTCCTCAATGCATGTAAATCAAAATTTATTTCTGATGGACCTTAGATTCAAACATTTAAAAAAGTGATAGAAAATTAGAAAATAGAGTAGATGAATATTTTTTCAGATCTCAGGGTAGATAAACATTTACAACCATATGACCAAAAGGCAGAGTACATAATATTGATATTTTGACATAATAAAAATTTATAAAGTTTTGTGGGTCAAAAACAAAATAAGCAAATTATGTAGCAAATGAACTTTTACAGTTTAGCGAAAATTAACCTATCATTAGAAAACTAAATACTGGAAATTCAAAAAAGAAATAAGCAAAAGTAAAAAATATAAAAACCTATTTTATTAGTATTCAGATAAATATAAAATTAAATAAAATGAGATATAATTTTCTATTTATTAACTGATAGTAATGGGAAAAATAATTTCTGGTGTTAAGATTGCAAAGAGAGATATATTCCCAAATATGCTAGTGGAAGTATAAATTGCTATAAAAATTTGTGGAGTGTAATTTGGTAATGTAATGAAAGACTTGCAGAAGTCCATATACTTTGATTCAGCAATATTGGTTCTAGAAATTTATTCTTATAAACTAACCATGTGCATAAAATTGTTGACAGGAATGTTCATCACAGTTCTCAATATAATGGTAAAACATTATATCAAACTAAATACCAATAATAGGAGAATGTTTAAATTAATTGTAGTTTATTCATTTGATGGAACTGTGTGCAATTGTTTAAAATTACATTATGCAAAAATATTTAATAAGATTGAGAAGACTCATAAAAAGCAGATTATAAAACAGCATTACACCATGCTTTAATTAAAAAAAATATATCTATTTATAAAAAGTAGACCATACCTCAAAATATTAACAGTGAATATTGCGAGGTGGTTGGAATTGTGGATCTTTTTGCTTATGGCTTACGCTTTTCTGTTTTTACAAGTTTTACACTGAACATACACAATTTTGTAATCATATAATGAATTAAAAGTCTTCCTTTATTCTTTGTTATTTCAATCAGTGTTGGGAAGGAAGGACAATAGTATGGATTTTGTAGTTAGTTAGATCTGCATTTGAAAACTACTCTTCTCACTTGTTAATTTAATTTTCATAATGAACACATTACTTGATGAGCCTTTGTTCTCTGGTGTATAATTGAGGACCCTTATAGAAAATTTATGACCATTAAAAGTTTTGAATATATAGTATTTCTTAGACATAACAGTTTCAATGAATGTACCTGCCCTTCTGTCTCTTTTCTTGTAATGATGTGTTTTCTTTAGATATTTGCTCTTCAGTTCTTGTCTTTTTCAGATGGAGAGTGAGATTCCTCTAGAGCTGTATCCTCCCAGGCCTTACAGTTGCTCTGCTAAACCTTAAATAATAAGGTGAGGAGTAAAAGAGAAAAGGAAGAAGAAGAAAAATGGAAGAGAAATTTCAGTACAATAGTTGTAATTACATATGGTCAGAATCAAATGAGATAGACTTTGACTCAGGAAATAATTTAAAAATGATTCTGTCTTATTAGACTTGAACATGAAATGATCAATATTGCACCTAAATGGGAACAGCCAAGATTTGGTGCAAAATGTACCTATTCTGTTGACAAAGCAAGGCATGCAGTATTGGGGAGTGTGATGTCTGTCACAATATCACATTGAGGTAATTGGAAGGAAAAACTAGTAGACATATGCAAGGTGAGGCTGTAACCTATTAAAAACCAAACACATCAGAATTTATATCAACAAATTAGTATTTTCCTTTCCAGTGGTCACTTTCAAAGGCTTTTGACTTGCTCTAATGATTTCACCCCATTCAAACCACTTCTGGAGCTCCTCTGGGAATTATTTTCAAAGACCCTATATATTTTCTTGAATATCATCAGTTGTGACCTATATTAAAATGTGAATATTACTTTTTTTTTTTTGAGACAGAGTCTCGCTCTTTTGCCCTGGCTAGAGTGCCGTGGCGTCAGCCTAGCTCACAGCAACCTCAAACTCCTGGGCTTAAGCAATCCTTCTGCCTCAGCCTCCCGAGTCACTGGGACTACAGGCATGTGCCACCATGCCTGGCTAATTTTTTCTATATATTTTTAGTTGTCCAGATAATTTCTTTCTTTTTTTGAGTAGAGACGGGGTCTCGCTCTTGCTCAGGCTGGTCTCAAACTCCTGACCTTGAGCGATCCTCCGGCCTCGGCCTCCCAGAGGGCTAGGGTTATAGGCGTGAGCCACCGTGCCCGGCCTACTTTTTTTCTTAATAGCAAAACATTTAAGATACAGTGAGATGAAATACAGTGGATTTAATAGGTGATTACGTTTTGCACTATAGGTTTTGATCAAAATATTAATAAGAGTTGGTGCTGCTAGAAACACACACTGTGCAGTAGAAACAAACATTTCCCCCAGCTTTCCATAAAATGTAAGAATAAATATTAATATCATTTCTATTAGGTTAATCATTTCTATTAGGTTAATCATTCCAGATTTTGATTCAAGTTTTGTGAACATTTTCCTCTTGTTGACGTTCTGAAGTAGAATTAACTGATTCTGTCATTCAGATTCAACTGTGTTGGCCACTTACCTTGGAGTAACCTGTCCATTGGCACATCCGACCATTTCAACATTTTCATCTGGCTAATGGGTAAGAGATTGGTTGCATCTGAAATTTGTTAATAAAAATCTTCCCTGGGACATTTCTTTATTTCATGTCTAAAAAATCTCTGCATATCTATACCACATTTTCTTTATCCATTCATCTGTTAATGGACACTTAGGTTGATTCCATATTTTGGCTGTCTTAAACAATGCTGCAATGAATATGGGAGTATAGATATCTCTTTGACATACTGACTTCATTTCCTTTGGATACATACCCAGTAGTGGGATTGCTGGATCATATGGTAGTTCTATTTTTAATTTTTTTGAGAAATCTCCATATTGTTTTCCATTTACCACTTAAAATATAATAAATAAATATATATATTCTGGGTCTGCAACATCCTATTATATGACAGGCATTCAAAACTTTATTGCCTAACAGTCCATGCAATTCCATAAACAGTATTTATTATTCTCAGTCTTCTATTACTCTCCCCAAAGTTGTTCTTAGAGAAAGTCCCAACCTTTCCCTCCTCACTACCCACAGAATTCACTTGCCTTCTGGGTGTCTATATTGTTTCCTTTGGGAGTTGACACTTAAAACACCCAACTCCTGGAAATGCCAGTTTGATAAACACTTCAATCATGGCTCTATTTGGGCTCCACATGGGCCAAATATAAGGGTCTGTCTTGTTCACTCCTGTATCCTCACTATAATTGATTTGATTTGACCTAAATCGAATTAGTTTATAGGTAAATCTCATGTTCTTTAAACTTCCTTTCAAAGCCAATATTCAGTGGTGCCTTCTGTAACTCAATTATGCCATTTAATTACTGTAGCCCCACAAAGATTGGGGCATTTCTCAGTCCAGTGGTTGTATGTTTATATTTGTTTGCTGCATGCAACAAGGGAGACCTTGAGTGTGATGGGTTCAGTTGATAAGTGGACAACGGGAAGCACAACAGTTAAATTATTGATATGTTAAATATTTGCTGAGCCAATAAGTTTGATAATGTTGGGAAGCTCTGCAGTTCTAGGTAGCAGTTATCTCTCAATGGCTGATGGGCAATATTGCAATGTGTAATGTAAGCACACTGCCTATGTAAACACTGTAGTATAAAACTGAAACACTTTTGAAAATGTTAGGGAGCCATGGAACAATGAAAAAACCCAGACATAGGTCAAATGTGTGCTTGTTTATAAAATATATATAAAATTGAATATCCACATCTGTAAGGAAACTCAAGAGACATTTAGTCTTATTCCCTTATATCCTTCATGCAAGAAGTGAGGCTCATTGAGATTAAGCCTTGTCCAAAGGCATATGGTTAGTTATGGGCATACCTGAGGCCAGAACCCACATTCTATTGGATTAGTGAGCAGAGTGGAGCCCACGCACATGCCTACACCATCTCTCTCTTTTCATCCACATTGAAGGCTGTGCAACTCAGTTAAGAGAGTGAAAACAGCCAGGCAGAAAGGACACATTAGTATGATCCTGGCCATGCAGCTAAAATGAATGCCCAGACTCAATCGTGCTATTGTGCACACAGGCAGGGGGGACAACGTCCTGTGTAGAATAATTTAATAACTCTTCAATACTTTTCTTGCCTCAGATTATTTCCCCTAATGGCAATGACCACTGTGCCATTCCCTAGTTAATTACACCTTTAGGAGATATTTGATCTTTCAACAAGAACGTGAGTCCTAGATTTGCCATTTACTGGTTTTAGAACCACGGACACAGTTATGAATCTCCATGAGCCTCAGCTTTTTATCTACAAAGGATATGATATATTAATAGTTACCCTGCAGACTTGTTGTGAGGATTAACAGTAGGGCTCATTAAGTGCCTTGCCTGACTTCCAGCAGGTATTCTTTCCCATTCTCCTGATTGTACTTGCAGCCCTGGCTCTATTGAACCACTTTCAGTTCCTTGTCATGATCTTTCTTGCTCTGGGTACTCCAAATCACCTACTCCTTCTGCCTTGGATACTCTTCTCCTCCATACTCCTACTCCATCCTCATCCTCACCTTTCTCAACTCTAGTGATAGGTGTTCCTTCTATGAACTTCCAGAAAACCTTCTCCTCACTTCAACTATAAAGCCACTGTGCCTCAATAAATCAACCAAGCAGGAAAACATTAACTGAGTATCTGTCATGAATTCAAGTCTTGTGCTTAGCTATGTGGAGGGATTTAAGAGAATTATAAGGCATGATCACCAATTTCAGCTTTGTAAGAGAAAAAACACATAAGAAAAGAATTTAAACATCCTCTGAGAAACTCGTTTCTAAATTGTGTTCCTTAGAACGTGAATTCATCATGACACCCCAGATATGAAAGTTTCTGTGGTCAAATTGGAAAACATTCATACTATTTCTCAGATATTCACAATGCATATTAACACAATAATGTTTTGTGAGGTCTTGATGTAAAGCAACCAGCTTAATTTTGCCTCAAAATATTTCCAACTCTATTTCACCATAGAATACATTTTTTTTTAACCTAACACCATTAAACTGCTTGTGACTTAATGATGCTGCTTGAAGAAAGTTAGTTCCATGCCATGCTTTTTAGGACACGCCTATGAAATAACATTGAAAGGAAAGGCAGAAGATTTGAGTTCCATCCTGGCATTACGTTTTTAGGCGTATGATGCTAAGAAATGCAATCATTTATCAGAGCTCCCTTTTCTGTATTTGTAAAGTGGATAGCAATACCTACTCTGTTAACTCATTTATTGTCCACAATTCAATATTGATATATATGAACCGATTATAAAACATTATAAAATTTGTGTTATTATTTTTAGAAAGAAAATCAAAATCGAATCAATCAAAGAAATTAAGTCTCTTAAGATGTTCTCTTACCGCTTTGAAATTTGCTGCATTCCATCAGCCACCTAAGAAAAGTCACAAATGAGCAGGTTAACCTTTGCTGGGATGCTAAGAATTCCTGCAGTAGGTGATGGAGGGAGCTCTCCTTGAGAGGCCCTATCTATCTTCTTTTTACAGAGCAAAATGGAATGAGGGTCTCTGAGCTTCGTGTTGTGCAACCTCTTTTGGAGGGGAAAAGTGGACAATATATGATACCCTCATAATATCCAGATGATAATGGGGAAGTGTCCTTTGCAAGCACACTCAGGAGAAGAATCACATCTTAGAAATTTGGGATGAGGGTGGAATAGGGTGAGAGGGACATCCTTTGGAAAAGTGATACTACGGAATAATCCTAACTCGAGCCCTGAGTGAGACCCTGTGTCCTCAATGATAGAAAACAGATTCTGATATATTTATTCAGAGTCCAGTCTTGCCTAATTTAGTCAGATTATTTAGTGTCCTTTTGGAAGTCTCTTTAAAATTAATGGGCCCCCAAAGACAAGGAATTTCCCCAGTGGATGCTCTTAAACTGAACTCAACTAGAGAATAATTTCCAGGGTTGATCAACTAAGGCAAGATTGATGAGCAACTCTTTTGTGTGGTCACTGTAGATAATTATTGTCTGGGGCTTCCAGTCAGGTATCCTTGTTCCTTTCCTATAATCACCAGGTGTTTATTGATGTTGCATTCCAGAAAAATCTTCCCAGTGAGTGTGGTTGACATTTATCTCAACTTGAGCTCAAGGAACATGTGTAATGCACTAACCCAACACTAGCCTAGGCATCTTGAGATCTGGAATCTAGTTGTGGTTCTGCCTTGTGGTAACTGTTGACTTTAGGTAAGTAGAAGAACTCTTACATGGGCTTCCTCATCTGTGATATGAAGTGTTGGATTACATGAACTCCATGGGTCCTTCCAGCTCTAAAATTCTATAAACAGTGCATTTTTTCCTTAAGAAGCAGAAAATTTATGAAGGATTTTTTTATAACCATTATTGTAAACTTTGGCTTCATCTTTCCACATCATACTTATTTCTGTCTTTCGATCACGTTTTCTCTCTGCTGATACTTTCATAGTTCTGAAAGCTTTATTTTTTTGTAATGATAGCTGTATCCTCAACTCTAGTATTTTGTTGAGCATTTTTACCTCTGTGTTCATCACGTATATTGACCTGTACTTTTCTTTTTGTTGTGTCCCATCATCTGTTTTTGGTATTAAGGTAATTCTGGCCTTGTAGAATGAGTTAGGAAGAATTCCATTCCTCTTCAATTTTTTGGAATAATTTGAAAAGAATTGGTGTTAGTTCTTCTTTAAAAGTTTGGTAGAATTCAGTAGTAAAGTGATCTGGTCCCAGGATTTTCTTTTTTTGGAGACTTTTTATTCTTGGTTCAATTGTATTGATCATTATTGGTCTGTTCAGGTTTTCTATTTCTTCTTGGTTCAATCTTGGAAGGTTATATGTGTCTAGGAATTTATCCATTTTCTTTTAGGTTTTCTAATTTGTTGGCATATAGTTGCTCATAGTATTCTTTAGTGATCCTTTGTATTTCTGTGGAATCAGTTTCAATATTTTCTTTTTCATTTCTGACTTGAATTATTTGGGCCTTCTCTTTTTTCTTAGTTTAGCTAAATGTTTGTTGAATTTGTTTATCTTCTCAAAAACCAACTTTTCACTTTGTTGATATTTTTGTCTCCATTTTGTTTATTTCTGCTCTGATCTTTGTATTTACTTCCTTCTACTAATTTTGGGTTTGGTTTGTTCTTGCTTTTCTAGTTCCTTGAGGTGCATTGTTAGATTGTTTATTTGAAATCTTTCTACTTTATTGATGTAAACATTTCTTGCTATAATTTTCCCTCTTAGTAGTCTTTTTGCTGTTATCTTATAGGTTTTTGTGTGCTGTTTTTATTTTCATTTGTTTCAAGAAATTTTAAATTTCTTCCTTAGTTTCTTCATTGACTCATTGGTCTTCAGAAGTATTTTATTTAATTTCCATGTATTTGTAAAGTTTTCATAGTTCTTCTTTTTACTGATTTCTTGTTTTAATCTATTGTCATCTGAACAGATACTTGATATAATTTCAATTTTAGTTTTCTTTTTCTTTTTTTAATTTTTTTTTATTTCAGCATATTATGGGGATACAAATGTTTAGGTTACGTATATTGTCCTTGCCCCACCCGGGTCAGAGTTTCAAGTGAGTCCATCCCCTAGACGGTGAACACCGTACCAAATACATGTGAATATGCTCATCCCCTCCTCTCTCCTCCCATCTTCCCAACATCTGATGAATGTTATTGCTATATATGTACTTAAGTGTTCATCAGTTAATACCAATTTGATGGTGAGTACATGTGGTGCTTGTTTTTCCATTCTTGGGATACTTCACTTAGTAGAATGGGTTTCAGCTCTATCCAGGATAATACAAGAGGTGCTATATCACCATTGTTTTTTGTGGCTGAATAGAACTCCATGGTATACATATATTACATTTTCTTAATCCACTCATGTATTGATGGGCACTTGGGTTGTTTCCACATCTTTGCAATTGTGAACTGTGCTGCTATAAACATTCGAGTGCAGATGTCTTTTTTTATAGAATGTCTTTTGTTCTTTTGGGTAGATGCCCAGTAATGGGATTGCTGGATCAAATGGTAGATCTACTTGGA
>JAQIFY010004580.1:0-11670 GCA_028533085.1 Varecia variegata | reverse complement strand
AATTACTCTTTGATTTGACCACTATCTCAAAGTTAATTTTCTAATTTCTATTTAATAAAAGTACCCCCAAAACCTTATATCTAGCTAATTCTAGAGAATTGGGTTGTAATATTTACACTTTTTAAATTTAAGGTTTTTTTTGTGTCTAGGCTTGTAAACAGAATTTTTAGAGTCTCAATGAACATACACAGAATACTTTTTTGTTTAAGTTATTTAATTTCTTATTTATAAAATCTGTTTTATTCTTACAGAAATATATTGAAATCTACCATTTTTAATAAGTTCTCTTTGCTTTTAAATAGTTTTTATTTTACTTATGCATAGGGCTCATTCAAATGTATGGTTTTTTTCCATAAATTTTTCTTTTCATAATTTATTACATAATGTCCATCTTCAATCTGGTAAGAGAATTTAAACTTAAACTCTTCCCTGTATGACATTAACATAGCTACTATAGGTTTGTGTGTGTGTGTGGTAAATAATATTTCTTTAACTGTCTTTTAATTTCAACCCATATTTAATACTTTGTTCTTTATAAGGAGCATAAAATTAAAAAAAATCTTAATATTACATTTTGCCCTTTAAAGGGCAATCCTTAAGTACTTGAGTTAGTTGATTTTATTCCTGACATTGAGCTAACTCTGTATTTCGGGGTTCATATCTTTTTTAAAAAAATAATTCTCTTACAGTTCCTCATATTTATTTTAAGAATTCCTATAAAAGCCACTTTTATTTTGCATTTAACTTGGGTGACATTTAAACAAAAATATTTTGTTGCATTTGTTGCAAAAACAAAAGCCAAAGTCTGAGGGAAGAAGTCAGTGAAGAAGTTAGGTCAAAAACAGGTAAACTCCGTAGAATGCCCCAAATCCACGAAGACAAGGACATGTGGCCAGGAGAAGGAGAGGCCTCTAAGGGAGAAGGCAGGCAGGGTGAGTTGCTGTAGCTGTCTTTGAGCACTCTACTTCTTGTACATTTCAGCCCTGCTTCTTCAGGGGAAATGGATGGAACTTTTGATAGACCTGGCCCTGGGGTATGGTGGCATGAGTAGGGAATGTATAGTCACATAGATTTGGACCCAAATCACTCCACTGCCACTTTTTTCCAGGTGACACCCGGCAGCCTTCAGAGGCTCAGTTTCGTGTCTGTGAAAAGGAAATATTAATACCCATCTCACAGGATTGCTATAAAAATATACAAGACCACAGCCCTGTGAGGTGGGTGTCATTAGGCACCCAAGTAACATTAGGCCCCTGTTTTTCCTTGGCCAGAACTGTGTGCTGATATTTGCCTTAAGACAGTAAAACTAATCTGAAATTCAAGCCTCACATCTCTCCTGCTGTGAAGAGGAGCAATTGGAAAAATAACACCTTCCCCCTCCAGCCAAGCATGTCTGTTTCCATTTTTGTGTTCACTTTTTGTCTTTGTCCAGACACATATAAAGAGTTGGAAGTACCTTGAACTGGCAGATTTGTGCTTTGCAAAAATATCCTTTTGAGTTTAATAGGCAGATACTTTTTGGCTTACCTATTCCTGGGTAAGAGATGTTTATAAATCACTAGAGTCTTAGATTTGAACCCAAGATCTACTCAACTACAAAATAAAACAAGAAGTGAAGATAGCTGAAGGACATAATTAAATTTTGATTAATCTGGTATCTTTTCTTAGAGTGTCTCTAGGCAACACTAACCTCCTTACAAAATGATTTATTGCCTAACATTTCAGCTTGGGAAATACGTAAGTTTCCAGCTGAAAGGGACTTTTATAGGGTAACAGGCCCACACTTTGCCTCCAGGCACAGAGGTTTCTAACCTTCTAATGTTGTCACTACCAAATTCTTTCTACTTTTATTTTTTCTTTGTTAGACCTCAGGTTTTAAATTTCTTATGGAATATGTATTAAATAAAAGCTTGCTTCTCAAATGTAATTCATAAAGGATCTTTTGGATAACCTTACCTGACCAGTTATCTACTGAAATACTCTTTTTTTCCCCCATCAAAATGAAAGGAGCACTGCATTTTGCTTAACCCTATGGTACCTGCATTATAGATAAATATAAATCTTGTTTTTTACAGCTTTACATCACACAGCCTTGTCTTAGAATGCCCTCCACCAGTTTTTAGCTGTGGGATCGTGTTCAAGGTATGCAATTTATATTACCCATATAAGGATGCAGTGGTCCTCAAATTGTGGACCGGGTAAGCAACATCAGCATCGTCATTGTCACCTGAAACTTGTTAGAAATAAAATTTTCCAGCCCCATTCCAGACCTACTGAGTTAGAAACTCAACAGTCTGGGTTTGAAAAGCTCTTCGGGTGATTGTGATGCATGCTCAGGTTTGAGAACCATTGAAGTAGAGGAGAAACCACCAAATTTCCAGGGTTTATCATATAGAATAAATGAAAAGTGCACACGAAGCAACAAGCATGGTAGGTACTCCAGAATGTTAGGTAGTAGCGTTGTCATTGAAAATCACCAAGACAACTTCCTTGTCTTCTTTATGGATCCCAGGGTTAGAATCTTTGAGTTAAGCCAACAAGATGGGAAGCCATTATTTCACAAAGGAGCTTATTAAGTGACAATCACACAGACTGCAAGAATCCAGAGATCCTTATAAGGAAGACAACGGAGTCTGAGGGAGGAATTCTAATCACTGTTTAAAACTGTATTCACAAATTCCATTAGAGTTGCCTGGCCTCTGCCCATGAAGTCATCTCTTTGGGCAGTAAACCAGAATTCTCCTGTCACAGGAATGGTCTTTACCTCTTGGGACTTTTTTTTTTTTCTGAAAATGTAGAAAATAATTAAAAGGCACTTAGGGGTATATTTCTGTTACAGAAGAAGAAAAATTCAGGGCTTTCTCAGGTGGCATTCCGTTGCCTCTTACAGAAAGGCTGGGGAAGCCCTGGTGAGGGAGCAGGAAGCAGCTCTCTGTTGCTGCCTGCTGCAAATTCACACTCCACCCGCTGGGCTGGTAGCAGGACTGGGGCATCAACATCCTCTCTAGTCTCCTGAGCCTCATGATGGGACAGGATTTAGCCTTTTGAACGCTTCACTTCCCAACTTGCCTAATACCGAGTGTGACACGCCATGTGTTTGGGTGTCACTCAACATTCAATGTTTTCGAGGATGTAGACCTTTTCCACCTCCCCAACACCAGATCTGACTGACAGAAAACATAATTAATAGACGTCACTAGTTTTTGCGTCTGTACTTTTAACTGTTGTAGTCTTCAAACTGGATATTTCTCCTTGAGAAACCATAGAGGAAAGGAAAGTGGATGAACAAATTGTTATATATGTATGAAGTTTCGTCAAGTCTTAACAAGAAAACAGTACTTTTGTTCTACCAATCTTCCTTCTTCTGACTGCTCTCTTTCTCCCCAACTGCCCAAGTGCACCTACCACAGGTTTTGGGTTTTTTTGTTTGTTTGTTTGTTTTAAAGAGTAGTTTTAGGTTGATAGCAAAGTTGAGAGGTACAGGGATTATTCCCTATGTCCCCGGCCCCCACACATGCTCAGACTCCTCCACTGTCAACGTCCCCCACCAGAATGGGGCATCGGTTATAGCTGATGAACCCACACTGACACGTCACAATTGCCAAGAGCCCATAGTGGACATTGGGGTGCACTGTACATTCTATGGGCTTGGGCAAATTTTATGACACGTATCCACAGTTATAGTATTAATATCATACGGAGTATTTCCACTGCCCTAAACATCCTCTGCCTATCATCCCTCTCACATCCCCACCACAGTTTTAAGGATTTTAAAATGAAAGAAGAAATTATATCCTTTATTTCATTCAGGTATTTATTCAATCTTTTGAAGTATAAGAATGAGACTAATTTCGTCACAAACCAGATGAGTAGGCAGCACATATATAAAATAAGGAAAAAAAAATAAAGGAAAAGGGTGAGAGTGTCATAAGCTTATTTTATCTGTAATTCAGATTTCGGACATGTTTTCTTATGAAAGAACAGCTAAGGAAGAAAGAAATGTCATTCCTAATAAGCCTGTTACTCACAAAGAACATTCCCTCAGGGACCTCCCTGTACCCCTGGCATAAGTTGACAGTGATCTCTCAACTTTCTTGCTGGTTTTGAAGAGCAAGCACCTGAGATCTCTCAGGATTCAAATTGGCAGTTCTTTTCCCAATCCTGCTTTCATCTCCCCCAAAATATGAGACTGATAAGCAAACAATCACTCATCCACTGCCTGAGGCATCTCCTGTTGCTTCAGGGGTAAGACTTGGTTGAGCTCCATGCTGATAATATCAAGTTGTTTCCTGTGGAAACCTGAAATCTCTTAGGATTCAAATTGGCAGGTCCTTTCCCAGTCCTGCTTTCATCTCCCCCCAAATCTGAGACTGATAAGCAAACAGTTCACTCATCCACTGCCTGAGGATCTCCTGTTGCTTCAGGGGCAAGATTTGGTTGAGTTCAATGCTGATAATATCAAGTTGTTTCCTATGGAAACCAAAGTCTTCTGGTGTCAGCTGCTTGTCGGGAAAGCTCAGTCTCTTGCATCTTAGCAGCTTCCCTGAGCCAACTGTATCTGATAAGCTTCAAGATCAAAGGCCAAAGGGCTCCATCCTGCAGTGATAAGACCTTAGTGAGGAAAGTGTGCTAACCTGTTTCCTTTCAGATATCACTTTTGTTGCTTAGAAATGTCATTGCATGTAGCCATAGGATTTTAAGAAATTCTATAGACCTCAAAATTTATTTTGATAGGGATAAGGCTAAGAATTTGGTAAAACAATTAGTTTAGAATTCGGTATTTCTCACATGGAATGTGTCCGTAACTTTCACTGTCACTTTCTTCACTCAGACTCCTGTCACTGTTTGCTTGGCTTAGTGAAAGGGTCTCCTAATGGATCTCTAAGACTCTTCCAGTGGGGCTCAGACTCAAGTGCAAACAAAACTGTCATTTGAAGAGCAGATTCCTGGTTCTAATCCCCAAAGATGCAATGGATTGCTGGTAACAGGATCCAAACCACATTTTGATGAACAGTTCTAAATTTATCTCCCTCTCTCCATTCATTCTGTGCTGCCAGAGCACTCGTTCTATAGTGCAAACCTGACCATGTCAGTCTCCTCCAAAGACTAGACTAATATCCTCCTCCTCCATAGACTAGACTAATATCATTGATGTGGCACTTAAGTTCCAGAGCCAGTTGGTCTTATGCCCCTCCAATTTTCAAAGCCTGGGCTGTCTGGCTATTAGAAGATATCTGTATCAACCTTCAGAGTGAAAATTTCTTGCAATGCCAAGAACAGAGAGTGGGACTTGCCCAAGCTCCAAGCACAAGCTCTATTACTGTTTTGTGCCTACTTGTCAATAAGGTACACACATTCAACAGAATTTAGTCTAAGATTTGCTTTCATCATAATACGCCACTTGGTATGATGGTAGAGAGAGAAGGGAGTTATACTCCTACACATCACTTGTCACAAACAGCTACTAGATATTTACCCAAGAAACCAAACGTCACTGGTTGGCCAAAGTGTCTAAGGTGAGTTTGCAATACCATCTTAGTTGGGGCCTTCCCTGAGTATCCCAAATGCATGCACTCTACTTCTACTCCATATCCTATTGTGGTTTTATCCCATTAAACGAATTAGTATAACTTATCTTGCATTATAGCCATGTTTCTCGGCCCTTTAGTATTTATAACCTATCAATGCCATAAAGATTTTGTTGAACTAATTCAAAAATTTTTAAAAAATCTACGCATATAGTGGAAAACAACATTGAATATGCTTTTTTGAACAAGTGCACATATATATTCCTTCCTCTAACATATTCTGTTAGATATCTTTTATTTAACTTTAAAATCCCTGCTAGACTTACACACATGCCTGTGTGTACACGTACACACAGAGACACATACACACACATAACGCACACTTCTTGATAAATTTTGAGTTCCTGTGGGATTCAATGCATTCATTCATGCATATCCAATGAGTGGCTAGAAATAGGCCTTTTATATATATATGATAATTAAAAATATCTGTTCAATGAGTAAATGATATACAGAAATAATATGAGAGTATATGTTCTGTATTAGTGGACTCTTTCAGTCTTATCAAGGCACAAAGAGGTGATTCATAATAAAGGCATTTTCAGAAAACTCAGTGAACCAACTTGTAGGTTATTTCACTGAACCAGCTTGTCAGTGAGTCAGCATTCTTTCCCTGCTTTGATTTTCTTTGCAATCAATTGGAATCTTTGCAAAATAGTTTCTATGCTTTTTTCTTAGCCAAATTTCTGACTATATTCATCTAGAATTTGCAATATTCTGTGTTTTGAAAACCAAAACCTAACTAAAGCTGAGATTAACATCCTATGGAAATTTGGTTCTACCAGACCATTTGTAAATAGTAAATGCTTGTACAATCAATAAGCTTGCATATATCTGTTATTCAGGCAAATAGATCTAATGTAGACAATTAACAGGTAAAGAAAAGTATCTGATGTTACAAGACTTATAAGTGTAGGTGAGTTTGAAAGAAAAGGAGGAAGAAAAATAGTGGGCTGAAGGTGGGTTATGGTACATTAGTTGAGTGATTAAAATCTTCCGACATCTCAGATGAGCAAGAAGTGAAGTCAGGGATTTGCTGTTCATGGAGTGGTTTTCAAACTTAGCTACTTTTTTTTTTAAAAAAGAAGACATATTCAGACTGCATCCTAGAAAAATTATATCAGATCCTGAAGATGTGGCCCAAGCCTTAGTATTATTTTTGAACTCCTCAGATGATTGCTAGGTAAAGTTTGTACCTTACTGCTGTTATTGAAACTGGCCTAAATTCAAAACCCTGGACTTAGGGGTTGGGGGGGGGGATGTTGAAAGCATATGGTGGTGGCAGTATCATATTAGAATAGCTTTGATATCATCACTTAAGAGGTTGAAATATTTCTTATAATCCATATATGGGTTATGACAGGAGATAATTTTTAAACCACACTAATGAAAAACTCTTTATATTAGAGAGTTTATTTATTGGGTTTAGGATGAAAAAATATATCAGGTTTGGAATGCAAAGAAGGAAAGCAATGGAAGCTAAGTTACGCACTGCAAGGGCATAAGAATCCCCTTCCTTTTATGGTGGAAAGGAGAAACTTTTCTTCCAGATAGCCAGGGACCAGAGAAAACCCAGCAGATGTACTTTGTATTGACTAAAGATCACACATCCTCCTTAATCACCACCTTTCCTTTTTATGGAGTAAGTGTGAATTACTGTCAGTTTCATCATTTGTAATCAGAGGCTGAAACAGATGCTGAAGGTTTAGTTTAAAATGATATGTGTCTCTTATAACAACTTGCAATATGCTCTCCAAGGACTATTTACCTTCCACATTCCATAAACTCAGTACAAGGGAGTTTATTCTTAAAAGCATTTGAGGTAAATTAAGCACAATGAATGCAACTTTCTTTATTGATAACATTTAGCAGAGTTATTATAGGGCTCACTCTGTCGGCTTTGAGTGGGCATTTGCCTTAATGACTTTGTTTAACAAGCTTTCATTTCCTTGCTTATGTGATTTAAAGTGCTCTTACAACTATTTGCCCTCGGGAGTTTTGGTACTAACACATGGCAATCACAATTTGGCTTTTTTTTCTTTTTGCAAAATTAGTATTAAAAAAAATGTATAGTTTCAATATGAAGGGTAATAGTAAAATTCTTAAGTTTGTTGTGCATGTTATACTCGGCATTGGAAGCATGAATCCAAGATATAAAATTCCTCTGTTCACACGCAAGTTGCTCACTTCATGCATGAAACCTAGCTGAGTACACACAATGAATAGAGGGGAACCTGCGGCCTTCTGATTTCAAGATTGTTCTTTTTTAAGCATCAAAGGAGGCAAGAAATGCTTCATCATTCTCTGCCGCACCCCTTTTAATAAAAGGATTTGTTCTGTAAAATTTGGATTCAATCAAAAGGCCGCACTTAAGACCTAGAAGGCCACATGTGGCCTGAAGGCTGCAGGTTCCCCACCCCTCCAGGGAGAATACATTAATTTATTATTTGTGTCACTAAAAATGGGTTTTACAACAAAGAAAAGACTAGAAGGAAATAACATTTAAAAAAAGGAAAAATACAAAAGAAAACTTAGAATCCATCTGAAAATGACCAAATTATAATCTTTGATAACTAATGAGAACGTGAGTACCAAGCCAACTAAAGAATTAATCAACAAGAGGCAGAATTTAACAAAATACACTAAAAGGGAATTTTAAAAAGGACAATTTAATTTTATTATAAATATTCAACAAAAAGCTAGATTTTACTACAATTTTGATTCAAACACCAGTTTAAAATTTTTATTAGTTATGTTTTTTCATACAATGGTGCAAGTATCTGCCAATCTACAATACTTCATAATACTTAATAAATACTTCAGTGGTCTTCTAAATAGAATCAGCTCTTGGTCCTTAGAGTTTTCCAGAAGAAAGAACAGATCTTTAAGATTCCTTAAAATTAAGATATGCTACCCAGAATATTGGTGGAGTTTTACTTAATTTCTCAAGTTCTATGTATACTTTTCAGACCATAAACCATAAAAGTTATATGTACTCCTTCTCTCCTTGTCTCTTTATAAAATTGACTGACTTCAGATTATCAATAGATAACTTTATTATTTTATATCGGAATTATTCTTCATATGACATTACCAAATGTATTCTACCATTAAGGAAAATGGGTGCTCTGTTTTATTTAATAAAGCAGCATTTACTAGAAAGGGGTCAAAACTGACTTATCAAAAATATGGGGTGGTGTGGACTGAATGATGCCCCCCTCAAAATTTATATTTTGAAACCCTAATTCACAATGTGACTGTATTTTAATATAAAGCCCATAATTAATTTAACATTAATTAATGTTAAATGAGGTCATAAGTAGGGTCCAGATTCAATAGGATTGGTGGCTTTATGAGAAGAAAAAAGAAGGGGGAAATCTCACCCTACTTGAGCACAGAAAGAGGTTGTGTGGCACACAGTGAAATCGCCTATATTAAAGCAATGTAAGGCATAAGGCAAGAACTGTGGTAAAACTCTGATTTCTATAGAAGTATAGACATGGCTAAATGTTCACCTGCCATTGTTTCCTGGCTTGCCTTCCTGTAACTGCTTAAGTCATACGTCCTTGACTGGTGTAAGATTTGTGACATCCGCAATCACTTCTATAGATACCATCACCATTGTAAAACCTAAGACTGGTCTTTGAGATATGTTCTAGACTCTGCATTCAGATGTACCAACTGCTGCCAGTCAGTCCAGTGACCATGCATAGGAACTGACTCAATAGTTCCTGAGATGCTCTGCCCAGGAACTGCCTCAGCCAAGAAGACAATTTCTGCTTCCCAATCCTATGAGTTCAATCAGCAGACCCAATTCCCTAGCCCTTTGTTCACCAAACTGCCTTTAAAAACCCTAGCTCCAAAATTTTCAGGAGACGGATTTGAGAAATTTCTCCTATTTCCTCACTTGGTGCCCTGTGATATTCAAATCTTTCTCTGCAGCAAACCCTGCTGTGTCAGTGTATTGTTTTCATCCCAGGCAGCAGGCAAGGAATCTAATTGGATGGTAACAACAGTGAGAAAGTTGCCGCCTACAGGCCCTGAGAAAAGACCTCAGGATGAAACCTACCTTGCTGGCACCTTGATCTTGAACTTTTAGCCTCCAGAACTGTGAGAAATAAATTTCTGTTGTTTGAGTCATGAAGCCAAGAACCCACTTGGCCTTTAAACAGACCCTAGTTTTGGGGCCCACTTTCCTGTATCATCAAAGGATACATCAACTAATATATTAAAGAATGGGAGGGCTAGTCATCATTTATAATCATAAGGGGCAATAGATGATTATTTAGAAAATTTTAAAGTTTAATTTTTGGTTCACATCATATATCAATAAAATTTTAGATATGCTAAAAGTTACTATCAAAAATAAAATTTTGAAGTGCTACTTATGATTTATATAAATATTCTTTTGACTTCTGAAGGGAGAAGGACATCCCAAACATACAATATATAGTAAAAAATGAATAAATAAGTAAAGGAAAATTCCTTATATTTTACTACATCAACATAAAACATTTGTGTTCATAAAAACACTTATGAACAAAATAAAAAAGCAATCTTAAAATTTTGTTATAAATATGATAGATGTAGTTTTTATCCTTAATTATATAATGGAGATGTTATTTTTACCCTTATTAATTCCTATTTCCAATTGGTGGCACATCACCTAAGTACTGAACCATGAATCTTGAAGTCCTAGGGAGTAGAAGGGAAATATTCTATAGAGAAAATATATGTATATCCCTTCTGGCTCCAGGCATTGTGAGGATGAGAAAAAAAGATAGAAGTAGAGGAGAAAGGTAGACTTTTGAATTATTGATCACTATCTCCCACCCTATCCTCATATCCTTTAAGCATACTTTTTGAGGGACTGGTTTTAAGAACACCCCAAAGCTATGGAGTAAACCATCTGGAGACGGGCTTGCCTCCCCATACACTGATGGAGGGCCAGTAAATGTGAAGTTCCAGAAGACTGATGTGGTATCTGTCATGATACTGGAGTGTTGGCACACAGGAGTTATTTCATGGTGAGATGGACTCTCAGGAAGTGTTCCCGGTTTCCACCAGCCTGTGTATATCACACAAAGAACCCAGAGGTGCCCCTCTACCTATTAAGGGGGCAGAGTGATACTTGAATCTGGGTGAAGATGCCAGAGTGGGCAAAGATGTAAAAACCAGAGGCGAATGGCCAAAATCAAGGACTCCAGTGAAGGGTGCCAGCATATTAAGCTCAAACTGCTGAAGCAGCTTCAGTCACACTCAGAAGTCCAGGGAATCAATAGCCCAACCATACTGGGGCCGATCCTGAGAAGTCAGGACCAATCTGAGGACCCCGTCCTCTCGGATGTTGTAAGATCCTAGGAAACAGAGAAGTAAAGAGCACAGAAAGGAAAATGGATTTTGAAGATCAGAGTATTTGTAGGTAAAATAGGGGCTTGCCATCTCTTCTTATACCTGTAACATGAGCAAATTTCTGGTCTAACTACAGGTATTGCCTATCTGTATATTTCTAAATACTAAAACATTCCTCTTCTGAAAAATGAATCACTGAGGGTTTGGGGTGAGGGATGCATCACTTAGGATTATATTTTTCCTTCCTTACCAATCTATCCCTTCCTTTCCACACATCTCTTGTCCAAGAACGGAAAACTTTTCTATCCTCATTGTCATATCCTTCTATGCTATGGCCGTAAACCTGCATTACATTTCATATTGGAAGGGGGGGTTCTCTCCAAAGTCCGCTGAATAAACTGTTGTTCTACATCCTCCGGTTGTATCTCTCTAACTTGGAGCTGGGGTGTGACATGGAAGTAGGGATCTCTGAGAATGAAAATGATGTGCTTTACTAGCTTCTAAATATTGTCCATTAAAAATACTCTTCAAGAGCTCGTGCCAACTGGTAAAAATTTCCCCCAGAGAAAATTTAGAAAAGGCTGAGTTAAACCAAGCGACTCCTGGAACTGATCAATGAATTCAGTAAAGTCTCAGGATACAAAATCAATACACACAAATCAGAGGCATTCATATATTCCAACAACAGTCAAATGGAGAACCAAATTAAGGACTCAATACCCTTCAAAAT
>JAQIFY010004579.1:0-11672 GCA_028533085.1 Varecia variegata | reverse complement strand
TTCAAATTTAATTGGTTATTAGTCATGCTTTGTATACATGTGTAATATATAGATATACAGCATTCATTCCAATGTAGCATTTTTAAATGTAAAATAGAATTTAAGAACCAGAAAATTTCATACTTTATTCCTTTATAATATCCACTTAAGTTATCACTTTTCTTTGGAGTCATGATATATGCGCATTGCAATGATCTGAGTTTGTAAAACTCCCAAGTGCTGAACAGCCAAGGGTTGTACTTTCTCTACTCCCCACTTTTTATAGCCCAGAATCACTTGGGCCTTAGATGTCTGTCACTTAAGAGAATAAATATTTTCAGACGTTGATAACTATTAGAGCAGAGTTTTCTTTCTTTTCTTATCTCTCTCTCAGTAGCTACAGATTACTTTGAATATTTTTAGCACTTTTGTTGTCTTCTAAGGGCCACATACAGTCAGTAGAAACGAATTGTGTGTATTAATCTAACTCATTTGAATGAACTGGTTGTTCTTAGTCTTCTTTCTGGGAAATCAAAGAATAATCAAAAGCCTGTTCACAAGTTCCTATTTAGCTTATCATACTCACTAATATAATATAGTATAACATGGAATATATATTATAGTATAGAATAATATCTATTATGCAGATAATACTAACAATCTTTATAATCGTAAAAGAATTGCTAGATTATATTTTGGTGTTCTTTGTATTTATCCTATGCTTGGAAGCAGAGCGCAGCTTTTGTAAGGCACGTGTCTATAACCTGGAGTGTTGTGTGTGTCATAAATTTCTCATCGCTTAGGGAGTCTAGAATTCCTCCCCTTCCTTCTCTGCTGGACAGCTGGGAGGCAGCTCCGTAGCTGCAGACGAAGGCGGAGGCCTCACCTGGCGGGTGAAGACAGGTGGGAAGGAGCCTCCCATGCCCGGCGTCCCAGTGCTCTGACTCAGAAGGGACGGGTCTAAATATGCATCCAGACTTTCCCACTGTGAACGTCTCGTGATCCTTCCAGAGGCCTCCACGCTTTTTTTAGGGTCTTCCTCGGGGTTAAAGCATTCAAACTACGTTGAAAAAATATAACCTTAGAAGGATGCCACACTGAACCTTGCCTTGCGATCACCTCTTATTGATTGATTGATCGTTATGTATTTGAAGGGAATAAGGAAATGTGAGAAGCAAATGAGACACAGGATATGGCTTTTTAAAAAAAAACTAAAGTACGTAAGTCAGGAACGCCCTGGGGTTTTAAGGCCGAGCTCACAGCCGGTGCTGTGCCTGACAGTTACCCGCGGGGCTCGAAAACGGGGCGGAGGCTGCAGCGCCGGCACAGATGCCCTGGTTGCTATTTCTGTGGGTGATACGGAGACCTAAGTGCCTTCAGAGAGCCCCGTAACGGATCCAGACGCCATCCCAGTTTGGGAGACATGCTGAAGGAGCAGTTTTCATCAGACACGACCGTGCACTCATACACCCGTGAGGATCTTCGTCAATGGTGGCGTCGGAAGCCCAGATTCCAGATGCTGCGACTCAGTGAGCCGGTGCTGAAGGCCCGAATTCTGCACTTTTAATCAAGTCCTCAAGGGGCGCTGGAGGGCAGGTGCCCGTCGCGGGCTCCAGGGAGAGAGAGAACCTGCAGGCAGGTGCGGGGGAGGGGCCAGAGGGCTGCAGAGGCCGTGGAAGGACAAAGGGACAGGTGAGCTTGCAGGGGAGGTGGAGGCAGAGACAGGGGATGCAGGGCTGCAAGGGGCGGGTGTTGCCGGCCCCGTCACAAGGTCGACCGTGTCTGCACCGGATGAGGAAATGTCTCTGGAAGCCAAGATGCAGGTGCTAGAAAAAAATTGCACTCTCTCATCCAGCCGGCTCTTAAAACATGGGTTGCCCACGACCCAGGATTGACTTATGTCAGATTCTTTATCCCATTTGAGAATAACAGCATTGCTCTTCTCTTCTTTGTCTTTCGTCACAAATGGTTCACAGTGTAAACCTCACTTGCTTTACAAAATTATTAATGATTCCTCTTCTCGCCAAAAGAGGCCCGTGGCAATCTGCCCCGCAGACACAACGCTGCCCAGATCAGAGCTGCCCGCGCTCAAGGCTGGCTTGTCCTGCAGTGGTGCCTGGGACAGTGCGCATGACTGAACAACTTGTGCGACTGTGAACAGCATAAGCAACAGTGAACAACCTGCGAGACAGTGAACAACCTGTGCAACTGTGAACAGCCAGTGCGACAGTGAACAGCCTGCATGACAGTGAACAGCCTGTGCAACTGTGAACAGCCTGCGTGACAGTGAACAGCCTGTGCAACTGTGAACAGCCTGCGTGACAGTGAACAGCCTGTGCAACTGTGAACAGCCTGTGCAACTGTGAACAGCCTGCGCGACAGTGAACAGCCTGTGCAACTGTGAACAGCCTGTGCAACTGTGAACAGCCTGCGCGACAGTGAACAGCCTGTGCAACTGGGAACAGCGTGCACTGCAGAGGGTCTTCCTGAATCGCACAGAGAAGAGCTTAAGTCTAAGCTTTTCGGAAAAGCATTCCTGGAGTTGTAGTTCTGCCTTGCGTGCTCAGCCTTGTGAATCAGGGCTCTGACGAGCTCGAGTCCGGCCGCAGTTCCTGCTGTGATGCTCAGTTCGTCACAGGGAACGTGGAGCTGCTTCTCTAACAGTCATGGCACCGTCGCCCAGAATGCACCTCTGCTTTGTGCGTTGGTCTTCGAGTCACCACTTTAAAAATGATTTTATGAAGAATTACAAACTACATGGAATTCCCCAGTGTACGGTGGTTTTCCATTTAACTTTAGAGCATTTCTTGGAAATGGTTTCTTTCAAAAGTATCTTTTTAATGATGTTTGAAGAAAGAAGAAAGATTCACCGCATGTTATTGTATGTATCCTACTATGTGATTCATACATTGTGTTATTTTCAAAAAATAGTGTGATAAGTAAAGGAGTATATTTTTTAGTGTACGCACACACACACACGCACACACACAGAGATTAGTTTTTTGAGATTCAGTGCCCTTTTTTTATGACCAAAAAAGGAATATGGTCAAGATATCATGGTAATGGATGCAAGACGATTAGATATAACACACACACACACACACAAACGCGCGCGTGCACACTCTGATCACGTGCTAGTCTCTGTGTGCGAACATGCCAATCACACATAAGAAAGGCAGACAGAGAGACAGGAGATTAAAATGACTAATTTGCTTAATTTCCCGGCCTCTTGCCTTGTCTATAAAGTCAGGCTTATAAACTTCTATTTCTAAACCGTTAGGCCATGAAAGGTGACAGCTCTAAACTTGGTACGTAAAAGGCACTCGGCAAATGCTCATTTCTTCCTTGGATGAGAATTTTTATAAAGATTGATAGCTGAGAGCCCTGCTTATATCAGATGTGCATTAATATAAGCCACTTGTGGATTATTTCTGAAGTTACCAACTTCCTCTATTCATTAAGTAGCAAATTTATTCAGACACTTATTTTACAAAGGCCATATGAAAAGAAGTGCTATATATATATCCACTTGTGCCAAAAATTCATAGTTGCTTTACGTTTCAAGTAAGAAAGAGTTGGATAGAGTCTGCATGGAGCCATAGTTTAATGAAATCCATAGATCTGTGTTCCGTTTGTGTTGTCAGGCTGGAGACGGTAGGGAAAGAAAACACCCTAAACAACACTCGGAAAAACACGGTTGCACCTTTCCATCAAAGCCCATTGGCCACCTGTCCTCACGGACTGGTTTTAGTTTATTGCAAAGGTCTGGTCGCATTGGAGCGATCCGCCGGCTATGAAACTCCGTGTGTTCCTTCCACCTCACCTTGTTTGGGGATTCCTGTCCCTGGCTTGTTCCAGGTGAATTGCTCATCACTCAAATTTAATAACGTAACTTTACCACTCAACAGTTCACCCGTCCTGCATTCTCCACTCCAACAACTGGTCACGCAAAGGGGCACAATGTCTGCACATGGCACAACCCAATACGGGTGCCCGTTATGCTTTACAAACAAACGAATGAATAAATTATGGAACAATGTTGCTATTAAGCATCGGTTATGACGTTAACAGTTATTTAGTTTTGTATGTAAATAATTCTACGTTTGAAGTTCTATGCTTCGATTTCCTCTAATATTTTTTTCTCTTTTCCCTATCAGTTTTCTCTTTTCCCTGGGAAAAGTTTTGATTACAATTTATAAATTTCATTATAAGAACTATTCATTCATACGTTATTCTGACATCAACTAAAATAATAATTCCTACTATTGTATGATAGAAAGCAGGAAAAATTTAGACTTCATTTAATGCAGTTCATTGATTTCTAAGAAGAAAAGTAAAATTCAGAGAGGTCAATGGATTTTTCAAGGTTGTACTACTTAGATATCATCTGGTAAATAGAGTGACACTATGAATCTAATTTGAAAAACAGGGTCGAATATTTGACGATGTATTCGTTTTGACATTAACGGATTGTTGGGTTCACCTGCATAATTTTCCAGGTCTGATCACGCTTGGGAATATTCCATAGCCTATGGCACGGACACGTTTTCTTTTCAATAAACCAGCAATGTCCACACATGACGCGTTTTCTCTGTGTACCCAGGTGTGACCCTGGAGTCCGACTCCTGCCTCGACCCAGGCATCCCCGTGAACGGCCATCGCCATGGCAGCAACTTTGGCGTCAGGTCCACGGTGACGTTCAGCTGCGACCCAGGGTACACGCTGAGTGACAACGAGCCCCTTGTCTGTGAGCAGAACCACCAGTGGAACCACGCCTTGCCCAGCTGTGACGGTAGGTGCCGCCCCCCCATCAGAACCCAGGGTGTGAATACCTGGAGTGTGGGCGGTGTGAGTACTTTCTGGGGCGGGACAGGACGACTGAAGTGTGATTTCGCTTTGAAAAGTCGTCCACCTTCACAAAAATAGCGTTGCTCTTGAACACTGCAAGTTTACCAACCAAATTTTCTCTGCCTGGTAGAACACCTGCTTGGAAACAAAGAATGAAACATTACAGGTGTCCTTCAACTTTATCCCCAAACAATCAAACTTACAGAGCTTAGTTCTACAGGTAGTTTTCAAAGAGGGCGTTTATTGCTCCTGGCACGTGGGACAACGTAGTCACTGTCCGCAGCCTCGACTGTCAGACCTGGTTTGCTCTGACCCAGGTCCAGGCACAGAACTGCCTCTGGGTTTGCGCAGCTTGTGCTAGTCCCCCCGTCTGAATCTGCATCTCCTCGGAGCATCCGCTCTGAGCCCGCGAGCTCGCAGGAAGCATCCATCAGTGGCTCGTTTAATAACAGCCACTCCTCTTGTGCTGCACAGATCTGCTCTTGGAAGTTTCAAAAACAAGTAAGAGTCTTGACTATTGTGTGATACTCTGTTGCTCAGCTTTATGCTGTGCGGTGTATAGCTATGTTAAAATTTAGATAACTATGCTTGCTACTTGTGATCATTTTCAAAAAAAAAAAGCGGGGGCCTTTTGTCTTTGGACATGAATATAACCCCATTGTAACATTGTTTCTATGGAAAACAGTATGTATATTATTGACATTTCAGTACTTTTTATAGACAATAGGCATTTCTTTCCAAACATAATATATACATTCATTAGGCACCTTGACTTCTTTAAAATCACGTACCCAAAATGCCAGGGTTTATGGGATAATTCTACTTAGCCACAAACCACTCAAAATCTTTGAGCTCTGTCACCAAAGTACTAACCCCAACAAAAAATGGTGCTTTGGGAGAGAAACTGCAAAGCGCGTGTGGAGAACACAAGTGACCCGAGGCTGCCTCAGAAGGTACTCGAGGTGCAGGAGACCAGCGGGTGCCAGGCGGTGACACGGTCGCATCTGCAGGGCCGCAGGTGCCCGGGCACAGGAGGAGCGGGGTGCACTGAAAGGGGGGCACACTTGCTCGTAACTGGGGTGCCAGGGGGTGCCAGATGCACGCTCCGTGTTCTCCTTGGAAGGCAAAAGCTGCATAAGGCATGAGTTTTGTCTCCACACTGTCTACCGATTTAAATTTATGCAAATGTGAAATTTAAACCTTTGAAGGGGGTTGATAGCATGATGATTTGTTCTGCTGCATTGGAATGTGTTTCAGAGAATCATGAATTTATGAGAAAAGGCATAAATCTGCAAACTTTGGGAGATTTTAGAGTTTGACGTGTGAGTTTCAGTCAGTCACAGCTGACTGTCTTCATGTAACTGAGAACCCTTCTCATTGCCCTTTCTAATCTTAAACAACCTCTTAAACCTCATGTTTTTATTGCAACAAATGATACATACATAGGATATTATGTGCCCTTAAAAATTTTCAATTCTCAGAAAAGGAAAAAGGAATGAGAATTAACTATAATAGTTTATTTTTATCGCCGTGATAAACCCTATCAGTTTCTGCCCCATGTCCACAGCATCTATTCAGTTTGTTTTTAATATCAATGTTTCGCATGCTCCAGTTGTGAAGAAATAAGGTGAACACTGAGATAAACTGTCTTCCTTTAATTTGGTGGAAGACAAAAGTAAGGAAAACTTTGAAAAATATTTGTTATTCAATAAGTATTTTTGCAAACTCTTTGCCCTTTCCACAAGCATTTATTGGAAAATGGCTGTATTTGCAGCAACACAGTTAAAAAGTTTGCAAGGGAGAGGAAAGACCTTTTTTTTTAAAATCACACAATGAAGTGGGAACCGTCGGGGAAGCTGAGGATACAGGAGCATCAAAAGCAGTTCACGTAAATGCCAGTCCGTGCGCTTCCTTTTCCACATACTTTCTATTCTCTGTGTATCCCAGTCCTCCATCCAAAAGAATTCTGACACAATGTAGCAGCATCCTCGATGCTGGGTAGGTTATATAAATACAAGAGTAATTTTCAAGAAATTATAGCAATGAGGATAGCAAAAGTAAAACTTTACCTTTTACAACTACCCAGAAAAGACTCTCCCATGCATGAAGAAATAGATTAATGTAATTCAAATTATATGCAGCGCTATTTGTAGCTCTGCCATGGAAACGCAGCCATGTCTATATATGGATGTATTCATAGACACGCGTGAGCACCAAATGTAAGTCAGGGATTTTATTTCACCCCCTCCTCTCCTCTCTTCAGTTGCAGATGAGAATAGAAATTCTATTGTCTGTACATCGAATTTTCCTTTTCCTGAAAAAAAAAAAATGTAGGGTTTGTGAAGAGAGTAATTTTTGTACAAAATCTTCATAATGTATGAATCAGGCTGTGTTGTGTTTGTGCTCGTACGAATCTGCACACTCATCCGAGTCACTTTGTCCCTTTCTGTCCAACTTTGCTGCTGGGGCGCGGCGTGCTGGGGCTGGTCAGCGATCCCTGGGCTCTGTGCTCACGGACGGGTAGCATCAAAGCTGGGCAGAACACATGCCCCCCAGGCCCAATTCCTCCAATACAGGACCCAACAATTTCTCTTGACGACATTAGGACAGAGGTTGAAATCAAAATGGATAATTTTTAAAGGTAGCTGGATGGGAATGACTTTTTATCTTTTTACATGGCATATGTAGATTTTAGAGTCAAGACTACCGATAAATAACTTTGTATATATGATATCTCAATTTTACTTAAAATGTTTTAAAAACATTATAGTTAAGTGTTTCATAAAAAATTGGTCAGTTAGTGTACTAATTTGCATAAATCCAGTGATAGACACACAACAGTTACCAACGTACAGCCTCTGCATTCAGGACTCCGTCCTCCACTGGTTTTCTCCCTACTACGCTGGCTTCTCTGTTTCCGTTTCCTTGGTGGAAGCTTCCTTCCCCCGGAGCTGCTAACCCTGAAGTGTCCTTGGTCTTAGTCTTTGTATCTGCATCTACATTTGGCGATCTCATCCAGGTGGGCTCTCGTCTCTGTCCCCTGGTCAGACGTGTCCCGGAATCCAGCCTCGCATGACCGAGTGCGGTGTCAGCCGCTCTACCTGGTGGCCTAGCAGGTGTCGGGCTTCCCGCATCCAGAGCTGAACTCCCGGTTCACTCTCCAAAGCTGCTTCTCCCAGCGTCCTGCTTGCTTTACGTTACTTTGCACTCAGGGTTTTAACCTCACACTCCTGTGGGCATTTGTCATGATGCCCACGTCCCACACAAGAAAGTCCCTCTGGCTCCACCTGCCAAGCACAGCTGGGGTTGGCCCTCGTGTCACCACCGGCTGCTAATCCACAGTCCCGACTGCTGCCTCCCCGCCAGCCGTGTGTTCCCAGAGCAGCCTCGTGGGCCGGCTGGAACCCACGTTGCACGGTGGTGGTTTCTAGCCAGGGCCTCCAGTGGCCTCCAGTGGCCTCCAGTGGCCTCCGTCCCCCTGAGAGAAGCCCCAAAGCCCTCCAACACCGCAGGGCCGCTGCAGACACTCTGAGCCTCGCCCTCCTCACTCCACCCTCTCCTTCCATGCCCCCAGGCTGGCTCCTTTCTGTCCCACCCAGGCAGGCCCACGCCGGCCCCACTCTGTCCCCGCTGTTTTCTCTCTACCCGAGTTCCTGCCCAGACACGCCGTGGTTCCCTCACGTCCCTCCAGTCCTCGCAGAGAACTTTCTGCGTACGGACCCCCGGCCACGTGTCAGCCTCATGTTGCCCCGTCCCCCTCCATAGTTAACCTCACAGTCAAGAGTCATCTTCCCACGTTGCCCAGCATCCCCCGTTCACTGTTTCGGGTTTTACTCTGCCTCTTCCAACTAGAAAGTGTATTCCATGAGGACAGAGATTTTTACCTCTTTTGTTTATGCTCATCTTCCCTGAGGCTGAGGACAGTGCCTGGTCAGTAGCAGGTGCTAACAACTCTCAAGTGAATGATTAACTCCAGGTGATATTTAATGTCACCTCTTTCATAGTGAAATGTAGAGTCAATGCACTTGGAAGATGCAAACATCTGACGATTAATTATTGAAATATCCTAGCACTCATTTTAGAAAGTTTCCATTTTGCTGATTTTTGTGTAGCCCTTCCCATGTGGTTTGCATATTAAAAGAGATGATCTGTTCCCTTAAAATACTTGATTAGTGAACTTGACGACACATATCACATCTTTCATAAATTACCCAATTCTTTTGCAAATATTCTTTGTGGGAGTAGCTCTTATCAAACATAAATCGGAATGCTCATGTTATTAGGAAAAAAGTTGTTCCAGGCATCAGTTGTTTCATGATAGTTAATCTTACCTAGTTTGGGAAAGGAAGTGTAAACCCATCTGTGCCAAGAGTGGGAACATGATTAAAAGGAGAACAAAGGAATCTGTAATATAAATGGTGAAGTGTGTTGCTGGCAGACGCTTTGCTGGTGAGACACTGTTTTAAGCTCTTCGTGTATTGCCTTATTTCATTCCTCTAGCACCCAGGGAATCAAGTGTGATTATTGTCCCTTTTTACACATGAGGACTTGGACACACGGCGGGGTAGAGGGACTTGCTCAGTGTCACCAGCTAGTAAGTGGCGTGTTGGTCGGGGTTCCCCAGAGAAGCAGAACAACCCGGATGTAGGTATCTAGTCGAGGAGATTTGTTATGCAGATGTGCTCACCGATGACAGAGGCTGAGAGGAATCCCAGGATATGCCGTCTGGAGGCTGGAGACCCAGAAAACCCGGTGGTGAAATTAAGTCCAAGTTCAAAGGCCTGAGAACCCGGGGAGCTGCTTGCGTAAGTCCTGGAGTCGGAGTCCCAAGACCCAGGATCTCTGATGCCTGCGGGAGGAGAAGGTGGATGCCCCAGCTCAGGAAGAGAGAAAATTCCTCCTTCTCTGCCTGGCTGCTCTACCCAGGCCCTGGGTGGATTAGGTGGCGCCTGTCCACACTGGTGAAGGCGGATCTTCTTCACCGAGCGAAGAATGCGGATCCAAATGCCCACCTCGTCCAGGGACACCCTGACAGACACACCCGGGGATAACGTCTTGCCAGCCGTCCGGGCACCCTCGCCCCGTCCAGATGACATGGGAAGTTGGCTGTCACCGTGAGGGCAGGCAGCTGGGTTCCGGGCTCTGTGCTGGGGACACACAGGGACCTCACAGCCGCAGGTGGAGGTGTTTGCGGAGACTCAGAGCTCTTGGCGACTTACTGAGATGTGTGGCTGTTTGTTTGCAGAACGTGAATGACAGTCCCCTCTCCTGCCCCTGCTCTGTGGCCTCTGTTAGCTTCGTTGATTCTGTCTTGGTACAGTCCTTCCATTCTGGGGAGAGCTTGATACGTCTTAAGATGTGACATGACAGAAAAACATTGGTGACAACATGCCAATATTCCCCTCTTGATGTTGGTAAAATCAGGCAATGTCGAGTTTATTCAAATTGTTAGATTATTGACATCTTTTAAAGATGAGATTCCTGTGAACAGCCATCAGTAGCTAATGTTCTGGATACATAATATCAAATAGACACTGTAAAGTGTGACCTACAACGGCAAACACCTGTCCATGAGATGGGCATTACCACTATTTCCACTTTCAAGATAAGACGTGAAGGATTGAAGGCAAATGACTTAGCAAAGATCACAGAGCTAGCAAGTGCCAGGGCTGACATTTGAACTCTCGAGTCTGCGAACTTAAATTCCCATGTTATGCTGACATTCTAATAGTTGCTACTTTCCCATTGAAATTATTACATATAACTTTCTTTTCATGCCTTCAAGAATGCGTCTCTGAGTTAGTGCTGAGCATGACACATTTGTTGCAGGGGATTTAAACCCACTGAAGTGCCTCCGCGAAGAAAACAGCAGCGCTGGAGGGTCAAACCCGCCCTGCTCCCGCGGTTCCTCCTGCTTGTTAAGTGCGTCCTGTGCACTGCTGTGCGGTGTTCTGTCATGTTCTCAAGCTTTTGTGCCGGTTAGGACACCCACACGTGAACTGGCACGTTATCATTGCAAGTAAAATACAGTGTAGGTTTTGCTTGGTTTTTTGTGGACATGACATTAGATCTTCTTTTAGTCCTTGTGCAAATTCCATGTCATTTAAAAAGTATTTTGTTCTAGCAGTCGTTGTGAAGCTCATGCTATCACCTCTCTTTGTTATTTTAAGCCCTGTGTGGAGGCTACATCCACGGCAAGAGTGGAACAGTCCTTTCTCCTGGGTTCCCGGACTTTTACCCAAACTCTCTAAACTGCACGTGGACCATTGAAGTGTCTCATGGAAAAGGTAAGAACATGTCATAGGTCTCAAACAGACAGAACAGGAAATGAGACAAAAACACAGGGGCAAAGAAAACATTGCTGTGCGAACAAGTAAGATAACTAATTCTCTCACATTTATTTCAAACTGTTGATTTTTATTTTTAAAAAGATTCTGGAAGAAAATGGTCTTTCATGTTTGCTGCTACAAGCCAACATATATTCCTGATTTGCTCTGTATTTATCAGGTAACGTGGATACATGCTCGTGAGCATAGCTTGAAAATTAAGTATAATGAAAAGGAATAAAGGCATCAATTAAATAAAATGTGAATATGGATTAAATAAAAAAGGAAAAAAAAGCAAGTATCTAAACATCTAATTTCCATGATAAATCTGGGATAGTTTTTGTACCTGCCTTATGTTTTAAGTTTACCCGGTATTATCACACATAATAAATCATTTATATTGATGTAATAAAGAGATGCCTTATAGAGTAGATATCATACTCCTCATTTTGCAGACAAGTATAGTGAAAACCAGAAAAATTTGCATTTCGTGTGGGAAATGCAGATTGTAAACATTGG
>JAQIFY010004578.1:0-11673 GCA_028533085.1 Varecia variegata | reverse complement strand
TACCCTTCATCTTCTTAACATTCATCTTCATCTGGGCCCCCGAGACCATATTCCATCTTAACTAATTCTCACCTAAAATAATTTAATGACCTCCCAATATAACGCTAGCATTCTAATTAATAATCTATGCAATTATTTAGTTTTTTTCTCCCTTTGGCATTAAATATTCTTCAGGGTTCACATTTGGAAATATTGGAACATATTTCCAATATTAATTTTCCTTGGGAAAAAAAAGAAATGATCACTTTATGTTTTCCGTGTTTTCCTTGAGATGGTAATCAAAAAATAGGTCATTCCGTGAAGAAAATTCAGAGATGCCCAAGAAGAAATTAAAACTGAAGACAAGTTGAATCAGGATGGTGTATTAGTCTGCCATGACAAAATACCACGGACTGATGGCTTAAACAACAGAAATTCATTTTCTCACAGTTCTGGAGGCTGGAAGTCCAAGATCAAGCTGCTGTCAGGGTTGGTTTCTGGTGAGGACTCTCATCCTGGCTTGCAGATGGCTGCCTGCATGCTGTGTCCTCACGTGGCCTTTGCTCCCTGCCTGTACTGAAACAGATCTCTGGTGTCTCTCTTTCTTCCTATAAGAACACCCGTCCTATCGGATTAGGATCCCACTTTAATTACCCCCTTAAAGACCCGATCTCCAAATACAGTGACACTGGGGTTAGGTCTTCAACATATAAATTTGAAGAGGACACAATTCAGTCCATAACAGATAAATTTGCTATAGTACTCCTTTAGCTACATTTTTCTCACCCTTGAAAGTGGATTGTACTCCTCCCCCCAAATTCCTGTTAACAGTTAGGTGAGGCTTTTTTGTTTTAATTTTTAATACAATGGTTAATGTATGGTTACTTAAAAATGACATAAAGCACCAAGAAATAAGAATTGTTAGGAGAGTGAAGTGGCTTAGAAAGATGGGTCATTTTTGACATTTTTAACTAGGTTTCTTCAACTCTTAAATGTCTGTGGAACTTGATCAATATAATGAGTCTAAATGCAGCACAACCACCACCTTCTACTTCTATAGACAGGAGAAATGGCAGCAGTGGCATCTCTCAAAGGTAGTAAAATACATCTGAGTATCACTGACATTGTCGTAAGTTTGTTGTCCTTCTCCTAAAGCTTTTTGGGAAATGTGAATAACTCAAAGCTGCATTTTTTTTTGGTTGAGATTATTAACGTTTTGGGAGAGAGTGCTGTTTGATCCCTGCTGTTTATTAAGTGTTCATTTCATATTTTTGCACTGAAATCAGTGTTCACATATCTCCATGTCTCCCTTTTTATTGGATTTATTGGAAAATCTTTCCAATAAATTCCTTGGATATTGGGAAGTTCTTAAACTATCAGGTTGTTGAGGGAAACCTTAAAAGGCTATGCAGAAAGTGACTTAGGTTGTTATAGCTCTGCTTTATTCCAGTCTGAGCAATTTACTTTTTTAATGCAGTCAGAATACTGACCTACATTTGAAAGTGCAACATTGTCCTAGCTGTTATCTAAATCCACTGTGCTGGATTTAGGAGGGTAAAACACAGAAAAGAGGCCACCAGTATTACTTTCTCTGCTCTCTTTGATAATAAGTGATCACCTTTTTTTTTTTATTAGGGGCTCTACTTTAGAAAGAGAACCGAAATAAAAAAAATCACTAAGATTCTTATATGTAATAAGAAAGACAACTTTCAGGATCATGGGGTCATGTTATTGAAAAATGCCAAAAAATGATCTAAATAAGGACGAAAATGAGTTAATTTCATATGGAAATAGTTAAATTAGAATTAGCTTCTCCTTTTGATGAATCCTTTTTTTTTAATCTTTTGAATATTTGCTCTTTTGCTACAGCCATTCCCCCTAAAGTAGACATGAGACGTGGAAGTGTGTCCTTATCTTGGTTCAGGAAGGCTCTGAAAATGCAAAGCAACAGATGTTATACCCAGGATAATTATATGTATCCTGGAAACATATCTTTATTGAGTGGAATTTGTTCTTGGGAAAACAAAAATTTGGCAAACAAAGGGCATTAACTTGCTGATCTCAGCAGTAATTACTTGGGTTAGATTATAATAATCTTGTGGGGGTGGTAACTGCATGCATGTATTGGAAAAATATAAAATATGTACATTAAAAGGAAAACTAACCTGTATAAACTTTAGTTCATTTATCCCCTTAAAGAGCAAAAAAAGAAAAAAGCCCTCAATTTCACTTTTTAAAAGTTTTTTCAACAGCATTTTGGAAGAAGTTTCCAGGATTCCAGCTCCTAATATATATTGATACTGAGGCTTTTGACCATATCCTCTGTAGGTTCTGCCTTTGTTTTCTTAATTATGCCCACTAAAAATAGAGCATTTTAAACAAATGAAGAAATCACTGATCTTCAAGCATCGCAGTAACTCTCTGAAACAAGTCCAGTTATTTGTACCAATGACTGTACTAAAGCAGTGGTTTGTGTAATTTTTGATCTTTTCATTCCAATGCCATCTTAAACACCCTTTCTTTCCTCTCCCAATAGAAAAATCAAAGCAGAGCTACTTAGGTCCATGCCATAGAATAATTATCTGGGGGTCAGTTTGAGAACCACTGTGTAAACCATTTCTTAAATAGGTAGCTACAAAATTGTGAGTGTTCTTACAACCATTTCTGAAGTTGATGGTGCTGGTTTTGGAATCTGAAGTTTAAATAAGAATTTGTCAGTGGTCAAGGTCCAAATAGCTGGTTCGCACCAAGGTCATCTAAATGTAGAGTCGTTTGTTTTTCACAAAAAGATTTGGAACACAAATGATCAGGACAAGACATTATTTATATTTTAAGAATATACAAAATAATTATACATGACAATTTTGGAATATCTTAGATGATCAGCATGTAGTTTTGTTGTTGATGATGATCTTACAGATATGCCACCACCTAGTTTCACATTCTTAGCAAGTCTTTCACCCGTAAACTGTTGCTATGGCGTAGTTTTTCACATTGTTGAGAAGCCGCGATGGTGGACAAAGAGTGGCACGATTCAGAGCTGGTGAGCTGCCGCAATGTGTGTTATACTCACGTCAGTGATGTATGCGGTGTCCCTTCCAGTCACAGAGCATGAGAGTGTTTTCCTCCTCAGCAAAGTCTGTGTATTTCCACAACAAAACCCACTATCCAAAGAAAACCCACTCGATTAAACCAGGTGATTGTGATCAAATATCTGTTCCACACTACATGATCATTAGTTTTTGTCAAAAAGAAAAACAAAAAGCCATCTCATCCTGGAGTGGAATTGATAAAGAAGTTTGCACTGCAGGTAGAGCACATAACCCTTTTCAGATGAATACAAACTGAGTTTGGTACGTTTCCCAAAAATGAGATTTGTGCCTAACTAGGAACAGTGAGAGTGGCAGTAGCGCATGAGTCAACCTCTGGGAATTGTTTCCTCTTACTCTTATTTCAGATGTATCTTCCCATTATTGTCTATATCTTGCAATTCCCATTTTTCTCCTCCTAACCTATTCCATAAATTGCTTAGTGAAACCTTTTTACAAGGCAGATTTCCTAGTCTGCTTTAGGGAGGCCCTTAGGATGCCCGCTTTTGTAAGGCAGTAATTTGCAAGTAGGAATGTGGTGAAGTTCCATGTGATGGTTAGCTCCCTGCCCTGCTTCCGTTCCCCAATACTCAATATACTGACCTGCTACAGGGACAGAACCATATCTAATCATCCTGAAATCCTCAATATTTCTCAGTACTCTAGTATATAGCAGACACTCAAATTTTGAAACTAAATAGATTATTGATGGAAGATATATTTCTGGTCTCTACAATTTGCAAAGCAATATGATCTCCAGATCTTAGAATACTAGGTGAAATACTATAAGAATAATGATTATAAGAATAATTCTTCAAAATGAAAAATCCAGTTACTGTTGTCGCCATTCTCTGTTGAAAGCTAGGGAAGATAAACTGGTTCCCAGCAAGTGAGGGTCCATGTGTGCCTGGTGCTGGCCAGAGATCCCTGATGCAAAGGGAAGAGCCCGACCCTGGTTGTCTGCTGAATAGCAGAGGGTGACCTCAGTGGTAGTAAGCGCAGGCGACTCATCTCTGTGTCCTCTCTCCTCCTCTCATTTCTGTACGGATTTCATCCCTTTCCCCAGAACCCTGTTAAAAACTGGTTTCCTTTTTAATACCCAAAAGCATGAGAAAGTACCTAGATCTTCTTTCTGAAACATTCAGGGAGCGTGTTTACTAGAAGTTTTGCTTCTCAGTAGGGTTGTTAAATGGACAACGTTTGGGGAATTTGGGAGAATGGGAGAAGCGAGGCCCCTGTGATAGAGCAGCCCTGGGGAGCTGCAGTTGACCAGGCCTGTCAACTGTCCTGTACGGTGGGCATGTGGCCCCTGGTGGGTCACTGACCGAGCCACCATCTCGGGGTCTATTCTCTTTCCTTCCTGTGCCTTCTCGTATTTCTTTTTTGTTCATGTTACTCCTCTACATTGATTATTTTTCCTTATTTTTTTCTTTATATTGCTATTCATTCCTACTGCAGTTTCTTTCGTTCTCTTTTCTTTCTTACTCTGCATTGATTGTTTCCCATTTGGAATATTTAGAGATCCATCAAAAGTGAAATATCAGGAGAGAAGTAAACACCAGTAAAATGAGGTATTATAATAGTATATTACTATACTTTTGAGAGTGGTTGAAACATTGGTTTCTGGAGTCAAAGCTATTGATTAGAATTTGGACTTTGCCATTCCCTGTGAGACTGTGGGGCAAGCTTTTTAAACTTTAAGCTTATCTGCCTCTCCTTCCAGTGTGTAAAATGGGATATAGTAATAGTACCCAGTTTATGATGTAGTGAGCGTTCAGTGACATAATGAATCTAAACCTCTTTGCACTACATAGAACAGAATTTTTTGTCTATTATAAAGAATTATTATAGCATTTTAGAGGCCAGGTACAGTGGCTCAAGCCTGTATTCTTACTTTGGGAGGGTGAGGGAGGGGGATCACATGACACCAAGAGTTCAAGACCAGACTGGGCAACACAGTGAGACCTCATCTTTACAATAAAATAAAAAAATAAAAAAGTAGGCAGTCATGGTGCACATGCCTGTAGCCCTAACTACTCAGGAAGCTAAGGCAGCAGAATAGCTTGAGCCCAGGAGTTGAAGGTTTCAGAGAGCTATGATTGTGCCACTGCTCTCCAGCCTGGGCAACAGAGCAAGACCCTGTCTCCAAAAATAAAAATAATCATTATTATAGCATTTTAGAGCTGGAAAAAAACTTTAGATTAAATTAAATAGAATATTTGTCATTTTTCTTACTAGAGGGCAAGTTTTTGTTTTGTTCATCACTGTTTCTCTAACTCCCAGAACAGTGTCCAGCAAATAGTGACTCAACAAATATTTGTTGAATGAATGAATGAATCTATTCTAATCTCCTTATTTTAGGGGAATGAGATATCAGACTCAAAAGTTAGAGCATTTCCTGAGGGTTGGTGACAGTGAGGGACTAAATCTAAGGCCTTCTAATCCCTGCAGTATCCTTTCTGGGAACACTGTGTTATGTTCTCAGTATTTGTTTAGTTTATATGGTAAATTGATGGGAAGCATGTGATAGTATATTAGGATAAACTTTGATAATGAGATATACTTGGAATTGTTCTTGTTAAAATCATTGGCACAACCTTTATCTTAATTTCTGTATCCTTATCTGTGAAGTGAGATAATTTCTACCTCATAGCACTATTATGAGGATTGCCATGTCTTTGTAGAGCACTTGGTCCCATTTCTTTGCCCACCCCACCTCCAACTTTCTAGCTAAACTTATTATACATTCTCTTTGTTTCCTATTCTTTCTTGAATCTTTATAATCAGGCTTTTGACTCCCATCACTCCACAGCTCACTTGTGTCAAGGTCAGTCCTCATCTGGCTTGACCTGTTTGACAGGTAATCACACAGTTTTCCTTCACAAAACTTCCTTCACTTATTTTCTAGAATGTTAATCTTTTGGTTCTCTCCCTACCCCACTAAGCTGTTCCTTCCCAGTCCCCATTATTGGCTATTCGCATTTTCTGGAGCCTGTCCTCTGACCTCTTACTGTCTCTGTTTCTATTCTCTCTCTTATTGGACCTCCTGTAATGTCTAAATGCTGTCAACATGCTGATGACTTTCAAATTTGTATTTCTAGTCCAGACCTCTCCTCCAAATTCCAGATTTATCAATCTAAATGCCTACTTAAATATTAACTTAGAAGTCTAATAAACTTCTCAAACTTATGTTTCACAACAAACTCCACATTGCCCCCTGAACCCTCCAAATACGCACCTCCTATGGAATTTCTCATCTCAGTCAATGGAGACTTCATTCTTCTGATTGTCCAGGCCAAAAACACTTAGTGACCTTCTAGATTCTACTTTCTCTCTCACTCCATATCCAGTCCATCAACAAATCCTGTTTCCTCTTTGTTTGAAATAATATCCTAGATTGAGTAGCATCACTGCCATCTTGGTATTACACACTGCATTAAGCTAATATGGGGTATATATGATATAACACCCACAATCGGCCTGTAGTAGCATCTCACAATCAAACATTAATATTTTTTAATGGAACACTAAGAATACCCATGCTAAGAGGGTTAAGTAAAGACTTAAAAACCTCTTTGTCAGTTCAGGCCCAATTTGGCTGAAGAATGAGGTCATCTCAGGTTTTGCTGCCAAATGGTTTAAGAAAAAACTTAGTTTTCAGAGCTTTGGGGATTTTGGAATTGCAGATAAGAGATTCTGGACCTGTACCTACATGGCTTGCTCCCATATTTTTTTCCAATCTTTGTTCAACCATTATTTATTGGGTAGTCAGAGAAGATCACAATCTAAAAGGCTTCTCTCTGTAGAACAAGTCTGGCATGTGGAAAGTGGCCATTTAACAATAGTTGAAAGAAGGAATGAAGCACAAATCATTTTTCACTCAAATATGTGTTATTTAGAAGACAGTGGCCAGTTTAAGAACAGTTAACCATTATCGGAAACAGAGTACTATTTGATTATCAATAGTTAACTCAAACACTTAGTAATATCAGAAATACTTAATGGACGAGTCATTTGCTGATACAAACCCATTATCTATTTTAGTGCCTAGTAGCGTTACCAGTTGGACTCTGTGTCATTGATCTGTTATTGATTTGGCATGTAATTTTAAATCTCATTCTAGTGTAATTTGATCCTTTTCTGATTGCCCTATGTCTTTAAGCATTTTCAAACTGTTGATCAAAGATATTATCATTGTTTTAATCTACTTAAAATTAAAATTTTTGATAGTCATGTCCATTTTATGTATCACTTAGAGAATTAATTGAAAATAAGGGATAGTGAAAAACTTATATAAAGATCACCTGAAATTTTAACATTAATTTATATGTCTTACCTAAAGGAACTTATTTCTCTCTAAAGAAACTATGAGTAATAATATATTGTAATGATATTTGTCTTAGTTTTGGTTGAGTATCCACAAGAGAAAGTTAGACGTGAGTAGGAATTATTGTAGTACCACCTTCTTAAATGGCTCTCCTTTAAGAATTTGTGTACTTCCGGGAATTAATCATTTTTCTCTTCTTTTGAGCTTTGGGACCATAATTGTATTTAAATTGCTTATCTATTTTAAGGATGCATAATAAATTGTTTAACATTTATATTCAATCAACTTTGTAATTCGTATGATTTTTTCAGGAGAACATTTACAAATTTTAGGAAATGAGAAAAATGGAAGTATTACAGTTTTACTGTATTTAAAAAATTGGCACACGATCTACTGACTGAAATCCTTCAATCATGAATTTTTATTGTTTTTCTGTCCAAGACTAGATACGGCAGATGTGATTTTATTTTTTTAATTCACATTATGAAGAGAATTTTGTTTTTGGTGTTCATGCAAAGGCTTTTATTTATTATGGGAGTGAAACTTCAGTTGCATAAGAAAATGCTCTTTTAAATACAAGTGATGATTTGCTTGCAGCCTTACAGTTAGCAAACATGCCTTTAAATAGTATTTTTGAAGGTCTTTATTTATCTCTGATTGCAATGGCTTATATTCAACAGCACTCCTATTAAATGAGATAAAAATGAATGCCTCTTCTGCCACAGAGGCACAGGTGGACATCTTGGTGGCAAGCCCCATGTGGTGTGACACATGGCACTACCCAACATGGGGGCAAAGAGCATGCAGCTTGAGCTAGGAGTCATTTTATGGCTACTTTACTGTAGATTTGTGTCTTTCTGTGTAACAGCCATATTTGAGACATTTACATAGTATGGTGTTTGTTTTTTTTTTAATTAAATGTTTATTATAATTTCTTAAATAGTCAAGACCTGATTAGCAGAACCTATTTAGAAGCCAAAGTTCCTCCACCCCACCCCTTGCTATCTACATAAATGATATTTTTGACTCTGTCCTTTATAATGTTGGCACCCTGTGCATATTAGATGTAATCAGGGCTGAAAGGAAACTTGAATCCATCTGGAAGCAATAAACTTTTCTAAAAGACTGCACAGTGTTATTTAATCCTGTGACTTCTTACTGTGAGTGAAATTAAGGTTTGATGCAGTTGTGTCACATCGTATTGATATCAAATTTATCTTTCTAAAAAAAACCTGACAGTAGTATTTCAGCACAGAGAGGATGGCTTGCTGTAATCCTATAAGCTATTTTACATTGATTACTACATGCTACATAGTGTAGCTAAATATATGAAATAACTTGATCCCGAATGTTTGTTTTCTCTACCATTTTCACATTATCAGGTAATATTTTCTCACCTTCACCTTTAATTTTGTCCTCTTTTAGTGCTATGTGGTAAAAATTATGATGAGAGGCATGGAGAAGAAACTATTTTAAAACCATTTTAAATTGGGAACATATTTGTATAAATACTATATATATATATATACAATGCCAAGCTAAAAACATGGAGCTTATTTTAATATGATACCCTTTGAATCAATTTAAGGATTTTTCAAGAAAAAATTGACTTCCTCTAATTTCTACTCCAAAATGGCTTTTAAAATTTTTTTTTACTTCAAATACATAGGTAGGGTATCATATTTTTTGTGACTAGGATTCTAAATTATATCATCTGACTAGTATAATTTATGAAGTGTGTGTTTATTAAGACATGTTTTTATTAAGACATAAAAATTGATTTTATTAAGACTTAGATATTTTTCCTTACGTTTTTGCCTAAGTCCAGTTGAAAATAATTTAGAGAGTTAGGAAATTTGACTACATTTTATAGGTAACTTCCTTGCAATTTTTCTTTCTTATTGAATCACTTCTTACTGGATTTACTTAACTAGCTTTTTTCAATGCCAAAAACAAAACAAAAACCAAACATATCTGTCAACTGTATGTTTTTAATGATGGAAATGAAATAAAGGCTTCTATCTCCCATTTGCCTAGCATATTAAAAATAAACATGAACTTTGTCTTGAATGTTATTAAGTTGGATTCTTTAAATAAAACTATGATAAGCTATATTAAAATTGCTTATCATTTTGCCTTTGTCTCCAGTAAGTCTAGCCCTAAAAATACTCATCAAATGAATAAAGATTTACAAATACTTTTGAGAACAACTTGTATTATGTGTATTTGTTTGAAGTTCACTTTTGGAACTTCTGACAATTTCTCTTTAACCCTCTCTCTCCTCCCTGCCACCCCCGACCCTGCGGTGATCCCTTGAGCACAGTTGTGGTGTCTCTGGCATCGGGAAGGTGGACTGATAAGTTCAGGTGTCCTGCAGGCTGATGAGGGGAATCTCTTGCAGACTTTTTCTGGATGGTCAGGATTGTGGCATTCTGTTCCTGGTGACTTTGGCTCTTCAGATGAACTTTTTTCTGGTCTAGTCTTCAAGTAAAAATGACTTCTGCTTTAATCTCTCGGGTAATTGTTCTGCTCCCTTCCAACAACACGGATCTACCTGTGCTGGGCTCACAGACCCTAGACTCTGAATGGTTATTCTGAATACTCTCCTGTCTTCTTGGATCAAATGATGAGAGTCTTGAGGGGAGAACTGAATGGAAGTGGCATAAAAGTGAGCCTTTTAGTATGTCTGAGTAGCAAAACCCTTTGGATAATCTGGAGAGCTGTGTGATGTCTCACTGTGACTCCTGGGGGGTGGTGGGGGATCTGACAGTAATGGTGGAGGTGAGAGCAAAGTGGGCGAGACCACCCTTGAGCTCCTGAAAAGAAAAGAGAATTAGTGAGTTGTTGTGGACTGTAAGACAGAAGGACCTTTCCGAAGAAGGAAGCCCATGCTTAGACATTATCCTCAGACCATGGTGACAGAAGGCATCATTGTGACTTAGATCTAGTCCTATTTCCATAGTCTAGCAAGTTCCAGGCCACAAAACATTAAGAACTTTTTATCCTTTGTTCCCATAGAAACAGTTGCCCTGGAGGTTCAGTTACATTAATTTTAGCATTTTAATATTCCTCCAGAAGTACCTGGAATATAGTAGGTGTTCATGTTTGTTAAAAAAAAAAAAGAGGTAAACTGGGCTTACCTAAACTATGGTCTCATTCTTTGTCTTCCCCTTCCTCACCACCATTTTCAAATCACCATTTAATTAATATGGAAAAAATATATAACAAGTTATTACAAGGTTTTCAAAGGGCTTTGTGCCCTTACCTTGTGGTAAGTTAGAAACTACTAATATGTGACTAAATGTCAAACAGCTAGTACTGGGCCTTAAGAGTTCAAACAGACTAAGTGAGAAACAAAGGTGATTTCTTGGAAGAGTGGCTCTATGTGCTTTGACAGTTGGTTAATATTTGAAAAGACTGGAGTCCATTCTCCAGTCTTTCCATTTGCTGGGAAATGAAGGAGCAAAGGTTCAGAGGTAGAAATGCATATAGTGTGATTAAGGTATCATCTGATTGATAGTAAATACAGTCAGTAACTAACTTTTATTGGAAGTCTAGCCTGTGTTTGAAGCATGGAGCCAAGTGCTGGGATACAGAGATTAGAGGTGAGGATACTGTCAGTGAATTGCTGAGAAGCTAGAGAAAGGAGGACCAATTACCATGCGTTGAGGCTCATGGGAATCTGTACAAAGATTATCTGGTATGAGATAGGAGATTTATATATGAACTGATAGGCATATCTGAACTGATAATGCCAAAGAAATGGCAAGATCTTAAGATGAAGATAAATCCATTAAGGTCATATTTTCTGTTGGTGCCATTATCAAAGACCCCCTGCCCCATATATAGATATTTTTCCTGAGGGATTGAGATAAGAGTGGACATATAAAAGGACCATAAGTAGATAGTAAAGTCAGGGAATAAATGGTCTGAACAAAAGTAGCACTTTAGTGCTCTTCCTGAAGTGAAAATGACAAAACTCAATAAAGTCATGGTAGGGAATATGAAATACTTTGAGTTGCCTTTTTATTCCATTATGTTTCAGATGTAATAGGGATTTGTATGGATAGTTTAAAAGTAATAATAACAAAATCTTACAGTTATTTGATACAAGGTGATGAAAAATATAATGCATAATGCCATCTTTCCACTGCATTTTTGTATGGTTATGCCTGTCTTAGCAACACTGTATACCAGGAGTCCTCAAGATTTTTGGTCTTGGGACCCTAAAGGGGGCTCTCAAGTGGGGTTACACTCTTAAATTATTGAAAATCACAA
>JAQIFY010004577.1:0-11673 GCA_028533085.1 Varecia variegata | reverse complement strand
TGATCAGAACACAACAGCTATCACAAAACACCATGGCACGGTGACACTCGGGTATACCGTTGGTGGACTCGGCAGCTGCGGCAGTGGTCCCTGCATCCGGAGGGAGGGTGCTGGCTGCTAAACCTAGAGGAGGGGGTGGGGTATTTCCTGATTCACCTACACAGCAAAAAAATCAGAGCAAAGAGAGGTAAAAGAAAAATAAAGAGTCCCAATTTCTTATTTTTAAGTTTCTAATTAAGAAATTAGAAAAAGGAACTGAAATAGGTTGTTGACTTCTCACAAACGAAAAATAAAGTATATGCACTGCCAAAAGGTTAAAAGCACAATACAGCAAAGTCAAGAAACTCTCCCATAAACTTAAACCTATGTGCTCGCAGAAAGAATTAGTATTCAACTCCTGCATAATAGAATGCTAAGATCGCTGAAACGCAGTGAGACACTGAAAAGAAGGAAAAGTCACCCAGAGACTAGTAACGATCCATACGTTAAATCAAACACTGGAAAATTTAAAGATGAGTATGAACTGGATAATGAAATAAGTCACCTTGAAACAAAATCAAAAGAGCAACAAAAAATTAAAATGAGGCAGGAAAAAGCCCAGCCCTCTTTAGAGAGTAACTGCTGTTCTGCCTTTCCCGGTCATGTCTAGAGTGGTGACTGAGCCTCCTGCAGTTTCCCTCTCCTGAAATCAGACCACCCCTGGGCTGCCAGCTGAGTCCGGGTCCCCAGGCTCTGCATTCAGTGTCTTTGCTTTTCTTTTGCTCTCCCTCAATGCCCAGTTATTGTACCAACTGCCGTTTGCTAGCAAGAAGAATGCACAGATCTCCTTCATAAGAAATGCACACACAGGAAGCTTAGCAGTTTTAAACATCACATCTGAAAATGGTACCTGCAAAGCTGTGCATAGCATCCCCCAGATCCTGCAGGGACCCGGCCGTGCCGGTGATCTCCTGCCTGCCCCACGATCCCCGACCAGGGCCCTGCAATGCAGGGAGAGCCCTACACTCACCATCACGTCCTCCAGGTGCCGTGGTCAGCGATGCTCCCCATGCACACTTCTTCTTCAGCTCCAGCTGCTGCGTGCGTTCCATGGACCGGCGCATCATCGCCTCCAGCCGCTCCTGCCCAGTTCATGCAAGGCGGCAGTGTCAGCTGAGAACAAGATTAACCACCCAGCCCCACCGCACTGCCGCCTCAGTGTGCGGTGCAGGGTGAGTCACCAAATGGGGCTTTTTGTGCTCAGCATCCAAAACCCAGCACACGTGCTCTCTCCACCAGAGCAGCCCGTTCTTAGTGGGTGGAGAGTAAACAATGCAGCTAGGCTAGCGCTGGCTGCTGAACACGAACACCGAACACCGTGTCCCCTCCCTGCCCCTCCCTGGGGAGAAGCTGCCTTAAGGATAATGCCCAGCAAGCATTAACTCCTTGAGGCCTGTCTCAAGCCCCATTTTGCCCTACCCACTAGGAGAACTGGAATTTTGCTCCAGAACTAACTGCATCCTCTCTAGTTGAAAGCATAAAACATTCTGATAGGAGAAAATTTAAATTAAAATATAATTCTGAGTTTTCGTAGCCTTAAACATAACTTTTTAGGGGGATATATGACATTGAGATCTACTTTGCAAAACCCCATGTTTATCTTAGAACTTCTTAAAGGGGAATCAATTGTTTTCTATATTGTAACACTTTTCTGCTAAATACTATTTTCCAGATAATATTGCACGTTTCAAAATTTAAGAGAGACAAGAGTAGGGAGACTTCTAGCTACAAAATAAAGCATCCATGCATTCCCAGAGTTAGGTAGGTTTAGGGAGGGGTGGGAAGATAGGACTCAACAATTTTTAATAAGAAGAGAAAACAACCACCAGGCTTCTCTCTTAACAAGATTTATCAAAAGCACTCTCCTGTATTACCGAAATTGTTATTTTCATAAAGTTGTCCTTAGTATTGGAATGAAGGTGTTCTAATTCTGCACTCCCCACCAGCTCAATGACGCTGCAAATACCAACTCCTCTCCCCGCCTCCACTAAGCAAGGCTGGCAGTTACAATGACACCCTTTAGCCCTCAGAAAACCCAACCCTGAGGTGCTCCAGGAACTGGGCTAATCCTAGCCTGACTCCAAAACAAAAAGATACAGTTTTCTCATGGCTTAAAAAAACAACCAAGCAAAATTAATTTAGGACAGCATCAGCTGAGTAACCACAACTTTAAAGATCGGGAAAAGGCTCTTTCATGTCACTTACTAGACATACACAAAGGTCACTTAGTAGGTATCTGGATTTATCCCTTTTGTCTATACCAGAGGGATGAGAGGAGCGTTTGCTTTCTCCACATCTTAGCCTCCTCTGCATAATTTTTCTCTGAATAGCACTTTGCTAAGAGACTGCCTCTCCAGGGACCTGTGAGCAGAAGGGAGGATTTTTTGCCTCCTGTCTCATATTTGTATTGGCTATTAATTGTGCTCTGGTTTTTGGCCTGAGACTCTATAATCATGAGTGTGCATTTCCTGGCAGAGTCCTGTCCTCATGACCCTGGCCCATTAAATTATGATGGCCAATGCTGGCGGTCTGCCCGATAAAAGCTGGGGCATGGAGGGAACAGAATTCCTCCACCATTTGATGCCTGAAGTATGGCCACTCAAGACAAAGGCTGACCGGTATTTCATTACATGGATTTAACATAAAGTAGTTAACCAACGACCTAATTTAAGTGTTGAAACCTTTCACCCTCGAGTGAATTTAGTATTGGGTGGGTTATGGTAGATTTCCTACATGCCAGAAGGACCTCACAAGATAGTCCCTTCTTTACTATGGGACCAATGAGAATGAAGAACACTGAGACTCACTGAACCAGCCTCACCACTGAGCAGCTATCTGGGGGATAATTATAAGGGAATGCTTACTTAAAGCCAGACCTACCCTGAACTGTTCAGTTACCTTTAGAAAAACTACCTCTGCCATCCACCTCCAGTTCACTGAGCTGCTCCAAGTTCTACCCCTGGAGATTCATTCCTTTGGATCTCGAGTAGGCTGATGAAAGTATAGCTACCTCTGAGAGAAAGACACAATCACTTTGTATGGCCCTCTTTTGGAGAGGTGATGCAAAAGAGGTGGTAAATTTCTCTCTTGAGCCAATAGAGCTGGAGCCCATTCTACTAAGTCAAGTATCACAAGAACGGAAAAACAAGCACCACATGTAGTCACCATCAAATTGGTATTAATTGATCAAGACTTACGTGCACATATAGTGGTAACATTCACTGGGTGTCGGGCAAGTGGGAAGGGGGAGGAGGGGATGGGTATAGTCACACCTAATGCGTGCGGTGTGCACTGTCTGGGGGATGGACATGCTTGAAGCTATGACTCAGGTGGGGCAAAAGCAATATATGTAACCTAAACATTTGCACCCCCATAATATGCTGAAATAAAAAATTAAAAGAAAAAAAAGAGATGGTAAAGCTCTAAGAGAAGAGGATTTATGGAACCCCGCCCCCCAAAAAATCAAAATGGGGTGATTTAAACATGTCAAAAACAAAACTCGTCCACTGCACTCTTATTAGAGGTTAGTCCTGTATAGGTCAGTATTGCCTCATGTTCATATGGACCTTTCTGTTCCTTCATGTGATGAAGTGGAAGGAATTCTAGATTTGGAGTCAGGAGGTAAGGATTCAAGTCTCATCTCTGCCTGCCACTTTTTAGCCCTGTGACCTTGAGCTAATCATTTCACATTCTTGGGCTTTAGTTTCCTCACCTGTAAAATGGGGATGATCTTACCTACGTCACCAGATCACTCTAAATCTATGCGATCATGACTAGCATGTGGTGAGTCCTTAACCAATGCTAACTGAACCTGAATTTGAAGAGGAGGATTATTAACAGGACAGCTTAGACCAGTGGTTCTCAAACTTAAGGGTTCATGTGTCAGAATTCCCTGGGCAGCCTGTTAAAATGCAGGCTGTTGGGGTTTTTCCCCAGGGTGTCTGAGTCAGTAGGTCTGGGGCGGAGCCTGCTGAGAATCTGCATTTCTAACAAGTTTCCAGGTGCTTCTAGTCCTGAGACCTCACAGTGGGACCCACTGTTTAGAGAAAGGGCTGAGCATGAGAAAGTGAGCAAGAGAAAGTCCCATCACATCAGAAAAACACCATTAATAAGTATTAGAAGTGCAGACTCCAGTTCCTGCCAAGTTTTGGTTCTCCCGAGTAGCATCTGATCATCATCAGAGGACGGGGAAAGAGCAAGGCAAATTCTTATCCCTAGAACATCCCTATCGGGTGGGGCTTAGTGCAAGGAAAAAAGGAAGGAGCCTCACCCCTGACTCCTTGAGCTTTGGCTCTAGATCTGCCTGGATGAACTTGGAGAAACATGACCAAGGTGACCCGCTGAGCTTGCTGAACAGTATAGGCAAGGCCCATACAGCAGTCTCCAGCACGAGTAGGGGGTGGCTGTACCTTTTCCACTGCTCTTATTCTACGAGTTCTGGGGATGACATTGTAGGAGCAAGCCCCCAGTGATCCTCAGCAGGGCCCTGTGAGGGGGCCTTTCTCTCTGCAAACAGATGTCCACATCTGCCTTGGCACAGACACGAGGGGTTACCAAGAACAACATCACGGCAAACACAGGAACATGGAGCCAGGGCAGGGCTGGTGGGGGTCAACAGGCCTCTTATGAGCTCCTAAATATCAGATCCAGGGAGGTAGGTCTAGTTGGGTAACACAAACACTTTTCAACAGGCTAGAGAAGCAAAATGGCTGGTGCAAGACGAACGATCTTCCCGCAGAGGCTTTTCTCTGGTTGACAGAGACAGAGCATGACAAAAAGAACTTAAATCCGATACTGAGAAGAGAAGAGAGAATCTCTACAGCCAGGCAACGAGCAGGTAGCAAGCCCTCCTGGAGCTCTCCTTGAAACCACGGGGGCCAGCACAGAGGCTGTCCCTTGGAGAGGGAGGGGCTGCCGCAGTGTGGGCCTATCCCTTCTCCCTGAAGGTCACCGTGACAATTCCAAACAGGCCTCTGTACTGACAGAGCACCTGCTCTAATGTGGTTAATGGGCCAGCCTGCGTGTGGCAAGTCCCTAAGCTATCCCTGGGTCTACTGGGACCCTGAAGGCAGGAGCAGGTGGCAGAGGAGGGCTGCTGCTGCCTTCAGTTGCTACACAACCGCAGGAGGCCCAGCTCTCAAGCCTGCCCTGCTGCGCCCAGGGAGAAGAGGAAAGCAAGCTCAGCCTGTGCTTGTGCTGAAGAGGGTCAGGTGGCGTCCCCCACTCCCCCGCCCTACCACATCAGGGGTGCAAGGAAGCACACAAGCAAATAGAAAATTATCTGGAAGCGAAACCACTGAAGATTCTGCTGCATCAGGACCAACCATCTGGCATGACATTCCCTCATCTGCAAGAAGGGGGAGTCTGACTGGTTAATTTAACATGCCTCCTGCATGAACGTTCTATGAAGGAAAAGTATAGACAGAAATTGTCTCAAAAGCAAACCCCTGTGACACTGTAGGATGTGGCGGAGCATGGGAAGTGTCGAACATGACTTCACAGCGCCCCTTCCTGGAAGCAGCAGCCACAAGCTTTCATCTGAATCAGCAATCCCACAGGATGTCAGGAAGAGAGAGAGAGAGAGAGACCGACCGACCAGGGAGGAAGAGGACAAGCTCTAAGTCATCAAGGAATGGAGGATGGGAAGAAAATGGGTGAGTCCAGTGACTCATGACAAATACCCAGGTTAGGAAAGGAGAAATCTGTCTCAAATTACCAAAACAGCCTATCACACTGTGGCTTTTTTCTTAGTCTATAGACTCTTTTCTATAATCTTTTCCGGGTAGCTCCTTCCTGACCTTGCTTCGGCCAAGGTCAGCTGAAGTAACTAAGAGGAATCTAACATTTCTGAGTGATTACTCTGTGCTAGGTGCTTCGCTGGGAACTTTCACAAAAGTTACCTCCCTGAATTCCTGTAACCACCTCTGTTTTGGGCCAAAGAGACAGAGGGATATATGACTTGTCCCTGACCACCAGCTGCTTAGTGATAGAGCTGGGATTTGAACTGGGAGCAGATGAAGCCACAGCAATCAAACTGCAGCCAGCAATGGTGAACCATGGCTAAGACCCTTGCATGGACCTTCCTTTGCTAAGAGGAACAAAGGAATCACCATAAAAGGGTGATTCTTGGGCAAAGATGGGTCTAATTACATGTATGTGTATACACATTTGTATGTGTTCTTTAAATTAAAAAAAGAGGAAGGGGTAAATATAGTGATAAACTATTGAGAGACTTAAATAAATACTGACTCTATACAAATGTCTTTGTATCCTGTAGTGCTGGAGATTAAAAAACCTCTAAACTGGGCTGGGCACGGTGGCTCATGCCTATAATCCTAGCACTCTAGGAGGCCGAGGTAGGAGGATTGCTTGAGGTCAGGAGTTCGAGACCAGCCTAAGCAAGAGCGAGACCCTGTCTCTACCAATAAATAGAAAAATTAGCTGGGCGTGGTGGCGCATGCCTGTAATCCCAGCTACTCAGGAGGCTGAGGCAGGAGAATTGCTTGAGCCCAGGAGTTTGAGGTTGCTGTGAGCTAACTGATGCCATGGCTTCTAGCCCAGGTGACAGAACAAGACTCTGTCTCAAAAAAAAAAAAACAAAACCCTCTATATTGTTCATACTAAAAGATGAGTCATCAGAGTCATCAGACCTTATGAATAAAAAATGATCATCACCTGATACAAGGTAATGAATACATCCTTAAAATATAATTATTAAGAAAATCTATAATCCAAATATGCTTTATAAATATATATTCAAAGCCTAGTAATAAAGGACTCTGTAGGGGTAATTACATTCCATTTCTTCTTTAAAAGGTAACTAGAAAGAAAGGGTGATTAAAGCAAGGAACTACATTAACATTTAAATACACTAGCAACTTGGTATTTGAAGGTGGACTCATTTTCCAGTGGTGACTCACAGGATCATGTTGTTCTTGAGCCTCACAGCTCTTGCTCTGGGCCTTGCGTCTGCCTGGAGGCAGAGACGCCCCATCTGTAACCCTCAGGTCCCCATCACCCAGCGCCTACCTACCATCCCCCTCTGAGTCTTGATTTAGAGTCAGCAAAGGTTAGGCCTGGAAGAGGCCCTGGACACTGCCAAATCCAACCCCTTCATTTCAGAGACAAGCAAATCAAGGTCCAGAGAAGCCAAGCAGCTTGCCCAACGTAACACAGCAAATTAACGCCTGAGTTGAATGGCTGTCTCTGTTCCCAGGTCGGTGCTGCTGAAAGAAGGCACGGTGAGCCCCCCGGAGAAGGTGCAGGGCGGGACACCCAGGCGCCCTGGGCATTAAGCCCCGTGGAAGCTGCCGAGGTGGCAGGGGTGGGAACTCCCGGACCTCACCTCCTCCTCCCGAAGCTTCTGCTTCCTCTTCTCTTCCACCGCAGCCCTCTTCTGGTCCTCTCGTTGACGCTGCTCTTCCAGTTTGCGCCATCGCTCCTCGATTTGCTTTTCATATTGGAGCTTGGCCCTTTTCTGTTTCTCCAGGATCTGCTGTTCCCGGGCAGCTAGGGAAGCAGAGCAAAGGAGAGGTGCCATTACCAGAGCACCCCGTGCCATCTGGGTTAACACCAAAAACACAGAAGTAGGCCGGGCGTGGTGGCTCACGCCTGTAATCCTAGCACTCTGGGAGGCCGAGGCGGGTGGATCGCTCAAGGTCAGGAGTTCGAGACCAGCCTGAGCAAGAGCGAGACCCCCCGTCTCTACTAAAAAATAGAAACAAATTATCTGGCCAACTAAAAATATATATAGAAAAAATTAGCCGGGTATGGTGGTGCATGCCTGTAGTCCCAGCTACTCGGGAGGCTGAGGCAGGAGGATCGCTTGAGCCCAGGAGTGTGAGGTTGCTGTGAGCTGGGCTGACGCCACGGCACTCTAGCCTGGGCAACAAAGTGAGACTCTGTCTCAAAAAAAAAAAAAAAAAAACAAAAAAACACAGAAGTAAGAGTGGATACCAAAAAAGAGCCTGATGGGATCCTCTGATGCAGTGATGGAGATAAAGGGTTCCAACACCTCTGCCACTAGCTGGGTGACCCTGGGCATGTTAACTATATAATCTTTCTGCCTCGGTTTCCTCCTCTGTGAGGTGGGGCCAGTCATGTTTACTACAACACAGTGCTGAGAAGATCGAAGGAGCCAATACCCATAAAGTACACAGCAAGTGCCTTGATAGGTAGGAGCTATGATGATGACTGGTATCAAGTCAAACTTGTGCACAATGGCTAAGCCATACTCTGGGTTGAGAAGTGACAGCTGTAAGGGCACATTCATTCAAAAATAGGTTAACTGTGCATGCGCCACGCACTGACACTGAGCTAGGTCAGAGGGTAAAGCACGTGAGTAAGATTGGCCTTAGCCTCAAGGCATTTACTAAGGGGCCCTTAACTCCACCTGGCCAAGTCAGGGAAGGGTTCCCTGGAGGAGGCAATGCCTGAACCGACCAGCAGGAGACAGTCAAGGAGAAGAACCAGAAAGCTCTTCATTTTTCTCAATTCGATGGGGAAACCACTATCTACCTACCTCATGGCACCCTGTGGACAACATTCCATACTTATCTGTCTATACTCTGCAAGCGGCAAGATGGCCTTTCTCAACCAGGGTTCCCTGTTCTAACATATAAAATGACTTAAGTGTCGATTTTTCTCAGTTCTCCCAAGGATGGCCCTTCTAGATGCCCAGGAGAGAACCTGAGTGAGCACACACAATGGACACCTGAAAGCATCAGGACTTCCTCAGGTCGGGGACAGCGACTGCTTCCCTATCTGCAGCCCCTAGCATAGTGCCTAGAACACAGCAGAGTTTCAATGTGTGCCGAGTGAATGAACAGTCCTGAGAATTGTAAAATATTTGTGAACATGCCAGTGGCAGTGCAGGTTCACCCCCAATTCTTCAAGTTCACCTAGCAATTGTCCTAGTTCTCCTCCCATTCATTCGCAAATTTCTAAGGATCTTCAGAAAAACCACCACCCTATCTCCACTCTCTCAGACTTAAACAGCCAGAGTGCACAACTTACCCAGACATTTATCTCTTTCTTCACGTCTTTCTTTGGCCAATCTCTGTCTCTCGTCAGATTTCAAAAATCCATCCATGCCTACGAGAGAGAAAACTAGATGATTTTCCAGTTCTTCACTCTTGCCTTATCTGCTGAGTGCCAGGGGAACCAGGCCTGTGCCCCGAGTCTGGCTGCAGGCCCACATCATCCATCCCCATCGCGCCATCCAAAGGAGGTCCGACCTGTCACTCTCCATCACACACACAGGCCCTGACAGCCGAGGGGCGGCAGGCACAGCTTCTACATGCCCCTGCCGAGTGCTACAGTAGTGCCAATACCAGCCCCAGAGAACCCAGCCCTTTCCCTAATCCTCTGTCCCCAGGCCTGGCCCTGGAGGGGTCAGAAAAAGTGCAGTAAGTGACACAGGGGCCTGGCAGCATGCAGGGAAGCCCACCAGGCCTCCCCCAGCCTGGCTTCCAGGCCTGAAGCAGGACTACCTGGGGGAGGGGGAGAAGCACAAAGTTGATGAGATTTGGGATGTTGATCATTACATAGACACTGAACATTTACTTTCTGAAAGGAGCCAATTGCTGAGGGACACATACGAGCTCGGTGAGCACCGTGAAATACAACGCTCAAGTTTGACTTTGGTTCTGCCAAGTTTGTGCCAATGTCAATCTTAGTATCCGAGAATCATTCAAATATCTACAACAAATAAGATGAAACAAATGACAGCTCTCCTCAGGATGCCTGGGAAATATCCTGGAGCTCTGCATCTCAATTCAACCCATACGGGACACTAAAGGGCTTTCTAAATCAAAGGTTAAATGGATCTTCGTGGTTGTTTTAGGATTAGAAATACTTTACTCTGCCACAATTGGTTGTACACAAGTATTATCTATACAATGTTTAAGCACACCGTTTTGGAGAAATCGACTTTAGCGTTAATACAACCAGATTCACTTTCCCAGCATTGGGGCCTTCCTCTCTGGGAGCATCATAGCCTGACTTCTTAGTGTTTGTTGTTGCCATAGCAACCTGCGCTCACTCCAAGGAGGCTCCTGCCGCTGTCCAGGAGATGGGCGTGGAGGCCTGGCTTACAGTGTGGGCAGCGGGAATGTGGAAAGGGGATGACGTGACAAACACTGGATTGTCAAGCTTCTCCACATGCGTCTGGTTTTGCAGCCTGGATTATGTGTCAGCGATATTAAAACTCATGAGAAAAGTGCTAGAAAATCAACCTCAGACTAGAGGTGTCTTTCCCCATGTTTGTATTTAGTTAACTATTAACCATTAAGATGCTGCCAGCAATATGAATGTCAGTAAGCATTTAAAGGCCCAACTTGGCCAGGCATGGTGGCTCACGCCTGTAACCCCAGCATTTTGGGAAGCTGAGGTGGGAGGATCACTTGAGGCCAGGAGTTTGAGACCAGTCTCAGCAACATTGTCAGAACCTATCACTACAAAAACAAGAAAAATTATCTGGGCACGGTGGCACGCGCCTGTAGTCCCAGCTACTCGGGAGGCTGAGTTGGGAGGATCACTTGAGCCCAGGCGTTCGAAGCTGTGGTGAGCTAAGATTGTACCACTGCACTCCAGCCTGGGTGACAGAGTGAGACCTCAACTCTAAAAACAAGAAAATAAAATAAAAGCTCAACTCCTCAGCTCATTCCAGGCCCTTCCCCACAATCTGATTCCAAACTCTCTTCCCAACTTGACCTCAGCACTGCCCTTTCTCCCATGTACCTTCTGGCTCATACCACCCTTTCTTCTATCTATCCCCTGCCACCACCTAACTTCAAGACCCCACGACCCCCCAGACCTGTGATGGCCTGTGCTCCCATACAGTTCGAGGAACCCTCATTTCATTCTGCTTTCCTGCAAAGTTCTCCCTCTGAAACTCAGTCTCTCCTGGTGGACTCCAGAGCCATGTGTGGCTGACACTTCTCTGGATCTGCCCAGCTGTGGCCGCTGTTCCTCACACAGTGGCCCCAGTGTGGACATACAATGCTCAAAGGCAGGCATGAAGTTAGTGGAAGAGGGGCAGGGAGAGAAAATCAGGTTTCTCCTTTCTCTAAACACTTTCAGTTTCTAGTCTGTAGCTCAAGAGTTTGATTAATCAGAACTAGTTCAGTGTGAAAAGCTACAAAGAAAAGCCTAGGATGCCTGGACAGATGCCCATCGGCACCTGCACCAACTCACCCACCCAGACAGGACCTGAACCTTGCTCCGTATTGCCCCCACCCCCCTCTAGATATCAACAGGCCTGCCCTATGTCTAAGGTAAGCCTGAGAACTACTGAAACTATTCTTCAAACAGAGGAAAGAAAGAAAAACTGAGAAGAAAGAGGGCTAAGCACATCTGAAACTGCTGTTACCTGGATACTTTGCAAACAGAAGGCTGCTAGTTCCACGAACGTACATGATCGTAGGCTGCCCTCTTATGGGCACACGTAAGAGTCACACCTTCAAATATCTGCCTCTCCAGAAAAGCTTTACTTACCATTCTCATAGTCACTGGTGTCATCATAATAGGAGAGAACAATTGAGCCGTTGCTATGGACCAAGTGCACTGTCAGAATTTACTTGGCCCAATCACCTTATGATGATGGAGGCACTGTTATAATCTTTGTCTTATAGG
>JAQIFY010004576.1:0-11674 GCA_028533085.1 Varecia variegata | reverse complement strand
ATCTCTCATCTGGTTAGCGAGTGAACAGAGACGCGAGCTTTTCCATGCGGAATGTGCTAGAGTTCAGGTACTCCCTAAGCACCTCTAGTTGCTAAAATGGAGAAAATACTGGGGCTTGTCCTATCGTATTGCAATTAATGTTCCCTATCAGCACTAAAGTAAACCGTTTTTAACAATAAGTTAAGATAGATTTTTTTTTCCTAATCTGTAACGTGTCTATCGTCCCTTCAACCCTCCCGCCTCCCCTCAACAATTTGCCTTTGAACGAGTGATGCGTGAGATGGCGAATTATGATCCGATAAAGCCCGCTAGCCTTGAACACATCACATAGAAAATCTTGTACGATGTCTCACTTAAGACACTTCATGCTTTAACAAAATGACTAAGTCAGATCCATTTAAAGTAACCAAAGAAAATGAAATTTATTGTTGCACAGCCAAGTACCAGATATCTATACAGTTCACCCAACTGAATCGGACTACAGCAATTCCAGACCTCCGCGGGGGCTCGTCTGAGCCACCCTGTCTCTGTCCCAAGTGCCAGCAGAGGGCCCGGCACACAATGAGCACCGTGTAAATGAACATATGACACCGTGTCTCTCCACACACACGTCAGCTTCCCTCTCGTTGTTACAGGTTACACATATCTAAACTTGCACACCGAAAGCCGTTGCCTTAAAGGCAGAATACATTACGAACCACGACACAGTGTCTTTAATGTCTCATATACATTAAATATCTGTTTTGAAGTGCAAATAGGACACTTACGACATCTAAGATACTTCACCTATAGGAGCTAGAAAATGTGAGTGTGGTATCCGATCTCCTCTTAATAATGGCTTATTTCTCATGAGAACGATTTTTCACTGTCTTCATTAATGGTCTGGGCGAGGAAGAGGGATGTAACCAGATGGTACTCCTAGCTGGGCTTTTATGCTCAAACACTGAAAATAAAATGAAGGCCAGGATAGAGTTGTAAGACAGAGACGTGGAATCCCAAGTTGAAATGCCCCCTCGTGTTTTCCAGCTGCTCTATTTGGGGGTGGTCTTCACCCTAAGTCCACTGTCTAGAAGAGCAAGTGAGGAACGACACTTGGGTAGAAAACAAACATCCTGATGAGAATGTATTTAGGAGCCTTGACTATGAGTAGAAAATAGGAAATGAAAGGAAATGGGAAAAGCAAAATGGATAGTTATTCATAAAAATAATACAGATGGTAGATGTTCCATCCCATTGGAGGAAAAACAAACCCCACATTTTCACAGAGTTTTACAGCAAAATGTGACGCAGAGGGCTCATGCCATTTCAGGTTTTTGAACAAAGCTTCTTGACCAGAAACTCAATGAGATCAGGACAGTGCCCATTTTTGCTCACCAATGTGTACCCAGTACCTACTACAATGTCTAGCGTATAGTAGGTGCTCAATAAATATTTTATGAATAAATAAAGGGACTGTAGAGTCGAAAGACTTCATCTCAAACATTGCTTAGCCTTGATACTGAGTTATTAAAATAGGAAGACAGAGACAAACCCAGAGTCACTGAGTATTGGGAGGAAACCTGTCACTTTTACATTCCTGTCCTTCTTAGTGCTATTCTCACTCACAATCCTTTCCACCTTCTCAGACTTCTTATTCTTTCACACATAAAAGGAGGTGCAGAACGATTGCTTAGGGAGAGACTTTCCTCACGTAGATTTCCAGCAATACGACATGCACTTTTAATAATAAAATAAAATAATTAATTTTTTTTAGATTTGTGTAACACCTTTCCACTAGAGCATACTGTTTTGGTTTGAGGATCTCCACATTTTCTGTAAACAGAAACAATTATTCTCCTTTGTGGCAAGGGCGTGAAGAAAGAATCATTCCCAAATAGGGCTCATTAAGACAACAGAATCAGCGCATGTCCCAGGAGCTTCTCTCTGTGCCGTCTTGCAACAATCCCATCTGTTTTTGGCTGTTGGTGTAACAGTTAAAGTAGTATTTTAAGTTAATACATAGCAACAAGCTAATTTAGCAGACATGTTAAAACAATATGTTTTCATAAAAGTTTCCTTGTCAAAATTGATGGAGTTTTACTAAGAAAAATGGTAAAGAAAGATCTAGCTGTTAAAATTAATGTTTAGCTTTATAATTAATATCTGTATCAGTGAAGGAAAAAGCCATCATAAATAGATGATTTAAAATGGGTACCATGCTCCTAAATGCTTCTTTCACGTCAGACAGCCCAGCACTCAAATTTATTGTCAGGGAAATAATAAGATCAGGCTCGCTTGTGCTCCTGGTACTGTGTTAGATTCGAAGAATAATGTCCTGAACCTCCTCCTCTTTCTCTGACCTCTTCCCATAAAGCACGAGTGTTCTGAGCCCCGAGAAAGTCTCCCCCGGTTTCAAGCTGACTGAGCCTTTAACGTAAACAAACCTTCCCATTCTTTGCCTGTCCATGGTCAAAACCTTGCCAGAGTATTTCGTATCAGCTAGTGTTTGAACACAATCATTATTTTCTGCCTTCAAAATCATCTTAGTGAGTGCTATAAATAAGATACGCAAGTACTTAGTGAACAGGTACTATCTGCAAAGCAAAGTGGAATATGAAAAGTAGAGTAAGATTTATTATTGAAATCACGCCTCATTTCACAGAAGGATTTAAGGCAGAATGTTCATTTACCTCATTTGAAAATGGAAGAAATAATGTCTGCGTTGCCTGTTTCCAAAAGATGTGAGGCTCACACGACACAACTCATGTCAAGCGTGTGTCGGGTACCACACGACACAAATGCAGGACGTTGTTATGTTCTGCGTGTCAGTCGGGGTTCCCCAGAGAAACAAAACCATAGTGTGTGAGTATACACCCCTATACCTCTCTCTCTCTACATGCACAGAGATTTATCGTAAGGTGTCGGCTCACGATTGCAGAGGCCGGGAAGTCTCACAATTAGTCGTCCACCAGCTGGAGACCCAGGAGTCCAGGGCTGCAGTTTTAAGGCCTGGCGGCCCGGGGGCTGGACGAGCATCGTCTTCCAGCCGGTAGGTCTGAGGACCAGGAGAACCGAGGGCAGGGACGTCAGCGTCCTGGCTGAAGTGGTCAGACGGAGGGAGCAGGAATCCAATGTCCCCCCTCCTTTCTGTTCTATGTGGGCCCTCAGTGGGTTGGCAAATACCCACCCATATAACTGCTCTACTCGATCTACCAATTTAAATGCTAATCTCGTACAGAAACACCCTCCTAGACACCCCCACAAATACTGTTTAATCAGACACACGGGCATCCCACGGCCCAGTCAAGCTGATGCGTAAAATTAACCATCACGGTCCATGATTAAATAATGCTAATTAAATAATGTTAAATGTTTTAAGACTTTTAAAGTCTTTTAAATTAGATTATTTTAATTCCTCAATTCCAAAGCCAAAGTTTAGATATGTCCTGGGAATTTTGGAATCTGGGGATGTGAGCAGGGACGGTATTTAAGTAGGATGATTTCAGCCCAGAGCATTAGAAACCCTCAATTCAATCTGACTTAAATAACAGGGCATTTTTAATTTCACAAAACAAGCATCCCAGAGTTACGGAAGTATCCAGGATCTTCTCTGACAGCCTTTTTTCTCTGCTCACTCAGATCCTCAGACATGATACCAAGCAAAGGAAAAATAAGGGGCAATCTCTTGCTGCCTCTATACAGGAAATCTTTTCTAGAAGCTTTCAACAGACTTTACCTCCTGTTTGCTGATGGGAATGACGTCATAGGCCCAGTCAATGCCAATAAGTCATACATTCGTTATTTGATTATTTCTCTGGAAGTGGCTATTTCTTGTACTTCAGATTCTTCTTGCTAAGGTTCTGCTAGGTACCACAACTTTGATATTTACAAAACAAATTTCGTTATTTAAGCCCTTAAGCCTAGGTACTGACCTTGGTTAGTAATATTGCCATTTCTCCAGTGTGGCCATTTTAAAACATAGGCTCAAGTTCTTTGAAACTCCTCCCATTGAGGGACGGGGTTTGTATCCGTACCTGTTGAACCCGGACGGACTCCTGCCTGCTTTGGCTGAGAGAATACAGTGAAAGTGATGCCACATGATTTCTGAAGCTAGGTCACAAAAAGCCGTGAACTGCGACACTTTCTCTTGGAGCCTGACTTGACTTCCCCAAGGCAGCCGTGCAGAGACCACACGCACCGGCTGGGAGGGGAGAGAGACCCAGGGAGCTGCAGCCACTCACCATGCCAGCCCCGGTGCCCGACCGGGAGTGGAGGAGTCTTCAGACGGTCGAGCCAGCTCCAGCCATGCATCCTTCCAGCTGGAGCTGCAGGCGGAGCAAGGCAAGCCCTCCCCACTGAGCCCTGACTCACCGAATCCACAAATATGGTAAAAGGATTGTCGTTCTGTGGCACTGAACTCTTCTTGTGACAGAATTAGTGTCATCATGCACATATACCAAAGACAGAACACGCCTGAATTTGCAGTCTCATGTGAGCACTGACCACAGAAAACTCTTGTTAGAGTTTAGCCTGCATGGCTGGAGAGACCTGCCAAAACACCTCCTCTCTGTTTTCCAAACGAAGAATAATTACACCAAAGGGCTTCTGCTCTTCAGTGTTGAAGGACTACTCTACGTCAAGAACCCTGAAGGGCCGAGATTACTACCCTCCCTGCAAGCAGACAAGTTGTCCTCCAGCCTACAAGGACACTGGTAGGAAACACAAGTCTGCCGGGTCAGAGACAAAGGACGTTATTACTCACAGCAGCAGCAGGAGTCTCAGCATTTTCCTGCTCTGGTTTCCTGAGCCCCAGTCCCCACCGGGTGACGTGAAGAGGGCAGATGACACTGGCACCCTCGCTGGGTCCCTGAGCTTATGGCACCTGAATACTTTGTGCTGGGTGGCGAACATGCCTGCCCTTTGCCCTGGATGGCAGCATTATCTCTACCTTCCAAAGATGTTTGCACTGATTCAATCTTTTCCTCATTTTTTATAATCGAGATTTTGGTGCTGGGTCAATGTCGCCTATTTTAGGGTGGTGCTACATACGAGGACAATGAACATGCCATTCATGTCTGCTCAGAATAAGGATGCTCCACCGCCTGTTTGGAACGGGAGGGGGGTGTCTTACGCAAGCCAGTGTGGATAAAAAACGGGGAGGGTGCAGGAAGAGCGGAGAGGTCAGCCACATTCATCCATCAAGCCAGGAGATCAGGGACAAAAACGCGACGTGAAGCTGTGGTTCTCTGATTTTGGGCACAGAAGAATCATTGGTGAAGCTTATGAAAAAAGCAGATTCCTAAGCCTGAACCCAGACCTCCTGTATCAGAATCTGCGTGTGTGGATGGGGGACAGGGAGAGCAGGGGTCTACATTAAAAAAAAATTTTTTTTTAATCGGGAGGTTCTCATGCAGAAGGTCTGAAGGCCACATTTTAAGAAATGAGCGCGACTTTTGGAGACAGATAAACCCAGTTTAGTCGCGTTGTAGCAGCATGGACCTAATCACTTTAAGCTTCAGTTTTCTGTCAAAGAGGGGTAGTATCAGCTGATCTCAGGGGCTGTTGGGAAGTTTACAGCGATAAATCCTGCCTGGTGTCTGGCACAGGGTATATGTGGAAATATTTACAGTTTTGACATTTTAGAAAAGGCAGTAGCTGTATCTGTCTGAAATAACCCTCCGTTTGAAGTGGCGTGACGGGAAGAACCTGTTTCCCTCGGACCTGCGTGCAGAGAGAAAGGTCGCAACGTCCTCTCTCTCACTTCTGTGTTCGTGGTGACGCCAAAGACTCCCAGGTCACAAAACCATCCGTGGAGAAGACAATCTGCGGATTGTAAGCATCTCCATCTGCTGTTTCTCTTTCTTCTTATTTCTCATGCAAATAATAGAGCTGAAAATTAGTTTCAAAACTAGACAGTCAAGTTTTAGAACATCACGCTGGTTCAGGACAGTGGTTTCTCTAGTGATGTAGAACCATGGTGATATTCTGCGAAAGCTAAATCCGAAAGTTAAAAAAATTAGCCCAAACCTCTCTTCTTCTTCATAAGCTATCAGGAATCGACTGTTACATGACTTTATATAAGCTGTTAAGCCTATAATAATACCTCAGTAGGAGATACTCATAAACTAACCCTCACACTTATAAAACTGGTCATGTTGAAGAAGATTGAAATTTTTGAGAAGAATAAGATGAGTTTAATTTCAAATAGCCGGTTTCTTCGAGGATATTTAATAGGACAGTATTTCCCCAAATTTAATTTATATAATTTTTTCATGTATATTGCTTTTATAAAACATGGCTTAACTATATTTAAATTTTTAGCTAATATAAACCTTTGAATAACAAACTACACTTTTATTTCCTGCCAGATAAAGTAGTATTTTCTTTTATTTTATGTCTCTTGATATATTCTTCAAGTTTAAAATATTTGCCATTTTTTAAATTCAGTCTTTGGCTTCAGCATTAATTATCTCAGGTTAAGAAACCATAATTTTTTAACTCATATTCATAAGAAGCCAGTGAGTCCCTTGGGCCATTTTAGTTACCTTCCTGGACTATTTCTATTCTGATTTTTTTTAATAAAGTGAAAGAATGTAATACCTTCATTTTGCTTTTCAGTGCATTTTGACAAAATCTTTACCTGACAGATTGTTTGTTGAATATTAAGAAGATTAATTACATTTATTTCACAACATAAGGTATAAATAACAAAAAGTGAATAGTGGGGTTCAACTGCTTATTTTAAGAACTCTCCTCATAAGTCTCTTCAGCCTGCAAAATAAAACCAATCTGAATGTAAATTCACGGACTCGGTGGATTAGAGTTGAAAAGGCCTTAGAGGTCAGCTGAGCCCCCCTTTCCAGGAAAAATCATTTTACAATTTTAGTATATCATTTTTTCCATTTATTCCTAAGCCTCATTATTTACAGTTACCTTAGCCAACCTAGCTATTAATAGTACATTCCCATCAAGATGGCTATGACAGTTGGATGTCCCCAAATTGTCACTTCCTTTGCATTGTTTTATATTGTTAATCTTCAGAAACACATTTTCTCTGTTTAGTAACTGTATCTGATATTTAGATAGTTTGACAGCAGATGTCATTCACCTTCACCAGTATTTGCATAGTTATTTAAATAAGTAAAATATAATTTAAGTAGCAAATATCAACATAACTTAGGGATGACAAATAAAACACAATTTAAGAATTTTTTTAAAAATAGCCTCTTTCTGATTATAAAGGTAATATTCATTTTGGAATATTAGTGTAATGTACAAAAGCAAAAAAATGAAAATAAATTTTCAGCATTCTACCATCTTAAAAAGAAACAACAAACCTTTAATTGCTTGGTGTATATGGAACTAAGTAGATTGAGAGAGATGGTATTTAGAGGGATATCTTTCCAATATTGTTGTGTACTTATGCACACATTAAAAATACTTTCACCTTTTAAAAGTTGATACATGTGCATCTCTAGTTATTGATAGACATTCTTTTTTGAATTACAGTAGACTTTGATTTTTGGATACTGGCATTTAAATCTAAATAATGGAGGTCATACCTGAATTTTCCCTGTTATATGAATAATAAGAAATTAAATTCTTGACTAAGGGACAGATATCCATTCTGTTACAGGAGTAATTACAGGCACCACATCAACACTAACTAGAAAAAAAGGCATCCGTGTTATCAGAATCTCCTAGTGCATCTACATTCAACGTAAGGAGAAACAGTAGACTAATTTTGTTTAACACATTTTCATCAGCTACTACATACAGCTCTTACTTATGTAATTTTTTTTCTTACAGCCACAAAGAAGCAGGTAAAATAAAGATGAACACCTTCATTAGGAATATAGCATTCAAGAAAAATTCCTTAGGTTTTTTTTAGAAAGATTTAGTAAACATCAGAAATGTGGGTCATTTGATTTTTTTTTTTAAATAAAAATCCTCATGAAAGTTGATTTCACAGGCTTATTTTTCTCATTGCTATTTTTTTCGCACTCACATTAAAAGTAGAGTCTCCCGAAATATTTGAGACAGGCTTTTTCCCCACATTGCTTGGACAATCGAGGCGTATTTGTTTTTGTGCTGAGATCTTGGAAGAGCTTTGGAGGCGAGAACTGCCTGTTGTTTCCTTGTTCCTCTATTTGACTCTTTACCTTCTTTACAATTTTCTGTCATCTCCGTAGAAGGATTTCATTACTTTTACAGTAACTCACTGCCCATGGCAATTAGGCATCTCTACCAGCTTATCCTTTGCCTTCTTCTCAGCACAAAAAAACCATCGTCCTGTCTGATGGTTTCCTGATCAGCCTCCGGCTTGCCTTTCCATCCTCTTCCCCTGCCATCTCCCCAGCTTTCTCCTACATCTCTGCCGAAAAGTAACTTAGAGATAAGCTGATGTGGGAGGTCCCTGAAGAGACTCCTGGTTTCCACGGCAAGGTGAGACAGAGAAGAGCCTGCTGTCATGCCCTCGTGTGGCCATTAACCACCCAGGAGTGGGTTAACGCAGATCTGGTGATTGGAAAATAATGGTCTCTGACTGCAGCGGGTACGTAAATGCTGGACAATGACCCAATTATATCTGTCATTTCTTTTTGTTTCAAAGTTACTTTGCTTGAGAGAAAAAGTGGTACCCTTTTGGGAGGGAAGTTGCAAACCATCTCTGAAAGCAAAGTCCTTATGAGACAACGTTTCCAGTGTACTACGGAGCAGAGATGATGACTCAGACGTGCTGTTCATGTCTAAGAGCTCTAAGTACGAACACGGACATGATGTATAATAAATCCAGGAATGGGGAATCTCGAGGATACATGAGAACAGTCTGACTTAATGTTCACGTACAGTGAATTTTAGGTGATCTCTCCTTTGCTAACAGAACACTGTCACAATAGTTATATAGCTGGCCACAACTTTAAGTTTAGAGGCGAGCTGAAGCTCACTTAATGAGTCCCTGTGAAGACTGAAGACATTTCGCCAATTCACTTAAGTGGAAACTTTGTATGGTAGTGTTGGGATTGGAGCGTGTGGCTCTTGTCACTCAGTGTGTTGCTTTCCTCAGTATTATTTTTTATACCTGTAGAAAGGCGGGTGCGATTTGTTACCATTTGTTTTGTTCACTTTAGTGCATTCATCTAAATTCTCACGGGTTAACCCAGTACCGATCTAGCATAGTCCAGATTGATCTCTTTGATTGTCTGTGCAGCATAGTAGCTAACAATGATGATCTTCAAGACAGATAGACCTGGATTTTAATTCTGTCTGTGCTACTTCAAAGCTACGTGACCCTGAGTGGTGAATTTACCTCTGGCTCCTTCACTCTTCGCATCTGCAGAGCAGCCAGTAAGCGCGACTCCGTGCAGGGCTGCCTCCAGCTGCAGGTGTGACGGGTTGTAACGCGTGTGAAAGTTCTCGGTGCGTGGACTTACCACGGGACCCAGTGTCATTGCTGTGGCTGTTATGTTTCATGGCACATCACAACATCAATTATTTCCTAAGCAGGAATTAGAAACAAGAATAAAAAAAATTGATCAAGATTTTAAAATCTGCTGTGCGACCTCACATTGCCAATGGAAATCTGTCCAGATGCATCTGAGGGCAGGGAGTTGAGGAGGAAAAATGGACCCAAAACCTCAGGAAGGGCCCCTCAGCCTGCGGCGTAGCCAGAGGTAGGCTGAGAGAGGACTCCTGTAGGCGTCCTAAAGCAGCGGTCCCCAACCTTTTTGGCACCAGGGACTGGTGTCACGGAAGACAATTTTTCCATGGACTTGGGGGCAGGCGGGGGAGGCGGAGCTCGGGCGGTGATGTGAGCGATGGGGAGCGGCTGTAGGTACAGGTGAAGCTTCATTCACCTGCCTGCTGCTCACCTCCCGCTGTGCGCCCCCCACCCCACTTCCTAAATCTCAGGGACGACAGTTTTTCCGCCCAGGGGTGGGGAGGTGTTTGGAGGCAGAGCAGAGCTCTGCAGCCTGGTCCCTGACAGGCTGTGGACCGTACCTGTCCCCTGCCTAGGGGCTGGGGCCCGCAGTCCTGGAGAACCAGACTGGAATAAGGCTCATGCAAAGTGGCTTCCCTGCACAGGGCAGCGAATGTGACGCTAAGAGCCATCAGACACTGCGATCCCTCCCCAGCAGCACATAAACAAAGTGAGGTGGAAAACAAAACAGAGAGTCTGCATGGCAATCCTGCGTCATGAAGGGCATTTTAGTTCAGATGTGGGAAGCTGGGCCAAAAAGCTGAAGGCAGGCAGGCAGGGCCAGATTAGAACAGAGTAAGAAATTCGTCATACCTTTGTAATTCCCACGGCAGCATATCCAGCGCGGCTGTACGCTGTCCAGATGTTGGCCATCGGACTCTTTATGGCTGTGGCGTGTTTTTCCTTTAAAGCCCCGTTTCCTCTCTGAGTTCCCAGACACTCGGCATTTCTCTTCAAGTGGAACCCAAGTGGAATAAAGACGAATTAGTCTTCTTTTCGATTTTCAGGACAATTCATCTCTTTAAAAGAAATGTTTAAAAACCCACAAAGTCCTTGATTAAATTTGCATCAGAGCAAGGAAATTTAGCCAAGTGATTGGCTACATGGATAGCCTGGGAGCCAAACGAAGCTGGAGTAGAATCTTGGATCAATCACTTACAGGTTGCATGAACTCAGGCAAGTGATTTCATGTGTCTTTGCCTCAGCGTTTTCCACAGTGAAATGGAGATAATGTTAACACCCAGCTCATAGGATTAAATGAGATAATGTATTTAAAACATTTGCCATAGTGCTTGGTTCATACTATGGTCTCAGTAAATGCTAATTGTTTTCGTGATTGTTGTATTTTAAAATCTGTTTTATTCCTGAGATGATTACTTCCTACGAATTCCACAGACAAGAGCTTCTAAGACAGACATGATAAAGGTAGAATCATTTTGTGCCAATTTAGTGGTAACTCTGCCATTTAATAAATATTGATTTCAAAAGAGGATGTAGCCCTACTTGTGAGATGCAAGAGTACATGTGAACATACAAACGCATCCTAGTGCTGGAACTGGGCACGGGAATGCTTCCCTGTCACCTGGCAAGGTGACCACACCGTCCCATTTCAGAAGCCAATTTCTCCATTTGACCAAGGATTAAACTCATCCATCTCCCAATAAGGGATTATTTGGAAACAGTAAGAAAAGACCCATAACTAAACTCTCCGTATTGATTAGAAGGATGAGTTAAAGCAAAAATTTGTGCTGACACTGAGAGACATGAGTCAGAAATAGTTTATGCAGAATGGGTCATTTTAAAATTTTGAGCTTATTTTCATTTTTAAAAAATAATGATAGGAAATCACAAAACTCAACTGCTTAGAACAAACTTCCTCCTCATCAAAATGGAACTGACTGTACATGGGCCAGTGTAATGTACCAGTGTAATTTAGGGAAAGCTAGAGAGGAAACTGGAGATATCTTCTGTGCAGTAAAACCGAATCTTGTCCTTTGGTGATGTTAAATGTCAACACATTTTGATGGATAACACAAGGCCTCACAGCACACACACAAAAAAGATCTTATCCAGTGACGTGTAACATGGCAAAACAGCTGCGAGTATTTCAGGTAATGGGAAAATAATTAATATATACAATGATGAAAAACATTTGCATTTGATCACAAAAATATATTAACATTTCTTCCCAAGTTTTTAAATATATGGGCAAAGAAA
>JAQIFY010004575.1:0-11674 GCA_028533085.1 Varecia variegata | reverse complement strand
AAAAACTGCAACATTATTCTTTGTACATTTTCATTATATAGTGTTAACAAGCTTAGTTGCAAACAAATAAAATACTTAAGCTATTTGTTTACCTTGCCTTCTTAATACTGTGATAATGTTTATTCATATAACTTATGTGAGGCTGCTATTAACCATTTCCCCAGTACATTGAAGATTTATAGCTTTTTTTAAAAAAGCCAAGCAGTGATCTTTTTAAATTAAAGAATGATTTTACTTCAAAAAAAAAAAAAAAAAAAACACCAGAAAATAACAACTATTGGTAAAGATATGGAGAATTGGAACCCTGTATATTGTAAGTGAGATAGTAAAATGGTGCCATAGCTATGGAAAACAGTATTTTAGAGAAATGCTAATATATTAAAATATTAAATCCTTTTATAGGATCCAACAATTCTACTTCTCGGTACATATCCAAAAGAATTAGTAGCAGGGTCTTGAAAAGATATTTGCGTGCTCATGTTTATAGCAGCATTATTCACAATAAGTAGAAGATGGAAACAACCCAAATGCCCGTTTATGGTTAAATAGATAAAATATGGTATATACATTCCATGCATTTCAGCATTTAAAAGTGAGGAAATCCTGTTACATGCTACAACATGAATGAACCTTGAAGACATTATGTTAAGAGAAATAAGCCAGTCACAAAAGGATAAATACTGTATGATTTCACTTATATGAGACATCAAAACAGTCAAATTCATGGAAACAGAGAGTAGAATGGTGATTAACAGGCTGTGGGAAGGAGAGGGAGAAGCATTTAATTGGTATAGAGTTCCAGTTTTGCAAGATTAAAAAGTTTTGGAGCTCTGTATCTCAATGATGTCATACTTAACACTATTGAACTGTACAATTAAAAATGGTTAAGGTGATAAATTTGTTTTGTATTTTTTACCACAATAAAAAAGGAGGCTGTTAGATTAAATCTAATTTGAGGGAAGATTTTTTTCATGTCATTAATTTATACTTTTAGCTATTCCATTTGTTTTCAACATTACATTTTTATTGAATTTAATGTTCTCTGGCCTCTTGAATTGAAATTTTAATTCATGTACTTTGAATATATCTTATTTTAGAATAGATGTGTTAAAAACTATGAATTTCCCCCTGAGTATCTTTTTACCCCAATTTACATAGCTTGGTATTGAGGACTTAAATTGTAATGTATTTATAAGAAACACATACATTTTAATCTTTTCTCTTTAACCAAAAGATTGCTTTGATGTGCAGTAAAATTTTTATTGCTATAATTTATTTCTAATATATTCTGTTTAGTGAAGATGGTTTGTCCATGATTGTTTTTTTTCCATGCAAATTTGTAATGATTGTGGTTTTTTTCTGTTTGACACAAAAATCTATATATTGTGATTAGAACAAATGTTAATTATTTAATTTAAATCTTATAAACATATATTTATTATTTATCTACTTTAACTTATTGATTTATAAGAAAGGTATGTTAAAATCTCCCACTGTGTTTGTAGCTTTATCAATTTGTTCTTTTATTTTAAAAAGTTTTTGGCTTATCTCAAAGTTATTTATTACTTAAAGATTCATAAATACATTACCTGAGGAGTTGCTTCTTTGATTCACAAGAAATTTATTTCTCATCACAATGAAATATATCAATGTAACAAAATTGCACTTGCAACCCATGAATATATACAAATAAAAAATACAACTTAAAAAACTTATTTCTCTCTTCCTATTTATGCTTTTCACCCTCAATTCTATTTTTTCTGGCATTAATATCATTTTAACTACTTTCATTTTTGTTATTTCAATGAACTGGTGCTAGGCAAAGAGGAAGCTGTGTATGCTCTCTCATCTTCATCTAAATAAATACCCTAAATAATGTTATTTCCCAATTTCTAAGACTTTTAACCTGGGTGATTCCAAAGGAAGATCTTTTGTTTGATGATCTCAGTTTGAAAAGAATGATGCAACCTGGAACAGCTGAAAGAAAACTAAACAGGAAGAGAGTAGGATAGGATCATCACACAGTGGGAAATCATAGGTGAGGAAAATTTTGCAGCGGCATGTCATCATTGGTGGTATAGGCAAGGAGAAAAAGAGTTATAGAGAGAAATACTAGATATATTAAAATATTTTAGAATATTTGAATATTGGCATTTGTTATAATTTTCTCTTTTATTTTTCACAAAATCTTCAGTAATTTCTGTACTTTTTATCAGTGCTTTGTAATTCTATCTGCACACATGCACAAAAGTGTGTGTGTGTGTGTGTGTGTGTGTGTGTTTCTTTTTATGGCGATGATGAGCTGAGACTGGTTTCCAGGTGAGAACAGCGACTGACCATAGAGACCTAGTCTAATTTGAATTATATAAATATTTGGGGCACATCAGTGTTTGACCCTTACATCTACTTTTATTTAAAAAATCATGTCTATTTCAAAAAAAATATGTTTGGGACCCCCAGATAAAAATTAAAGCAAATGTGGTTTTCATTCTTTATCACCTAATTTTAATAAAATCTCCTATGTAAATTTTCACTTTAGAGTCAAATTAAGCTGACTCTTCTAGGATATAACGCGATTCGTGCTAATAGGTAAATGACGTATTCATTTTGATGATATCAGCCTGAATTTTAGAGTACAGACCAAATAATATAACATGCATCTAAAGCTTTTTCAGACTGTGCTCTAGATACACATTTTCTCTTTAAAGTTTCACCCATGCTGAGACAGAGGAGAAATTATTTAACCCATTTTAAGAGGTTATTGAGGTCAGAGTTATTAAACATTTTACTTAATTTAATGTAAGTTGCTTGGTGAAGCCAGTTCTCAACTAATTTTTCTAGCATTCATAATTCTTTTTTCAATAGTATAATTAATTCCTTGATTGACTTAGCATGAAAGTACAAGTTGAAAAGTTCTAACATTTGAATAACAGAAAGCACATGTGAGAAGAACTATGAGAAATTAGAAAATTACATATAAATACAGATAATGTGTTTTTGAAGATTAAAGAGCTGCTTTTTATTCTTTTGACTCTAACATATATAAATTTACTCAGACTAATAACTCTGGTTAAAAAATGAAGTGATTTTCATGTTCATGACATGATATTTGCTTTCATCATTCTATGGGTTTGTTTATATGTTACTTGCAAGAGAGTGCTTATAAACCAATGCATATTAAATCACTCAAACATAATACTCTACAAAGAGCCTATGAAAATGATAATGGGTACTACTAATTAGCTGATCATTGAGCTATAATTACTCCAGGATAAATTAAGCTATGGGTATTAAAAATAAGTAAGAAAAGTAATGAAGTGCTTGTGTCAGAGGATTTTTTTTTCATATGTAGTACATGCAGCTGAGAAGGACAGAGTAGGTTTAATTTGCCCCCATCCTCTGTTAGCATAAAGCAAGTGCACCAGAATTTTTAAAACCTCACATGAGAAGTTTAGCTGAAAATGAAGATTTTATTTCAAAATAGCTTTCTTGATGGTGAAGTACAATTTTTCACTGTCAGTTTTGACCCCACTTGTTTTCATCATGTTATTCTCACAAGGAAGGTTTTCATGATTATCTTTGAAAAAGCACTGATTTATTGTTAAAAAAGCTAAATGGAGCTCTGAAGTCTAAGATTCTAGTTTTGGGTAAGATCAACCAAGACACACTATCATTATTATTATATTTTAATGATTGACAGCTTGTTATTTGAAATTTATATCACAATGGTATTGCATGAAATTATATTAATTAGTCTAATACAAATTTAAAAAGCGGCATTGGATACTCGCATTAAAAATATTCTTGCTGGCTTCTCTGTGTTTGCATGCAAAATTGGATAGAAAATTCAGATGACACTCTATTGTGACATCTGCCAGCTAATATAAAATGAATAAGTTTAAACACATGAAAATGGGCATATCTTTTAATGTCTTAAAATTAATTTAGAAGAAGCCATCTAAAACTATGGTAGACAACATGAACCATATAATTTTATGATTTTGGACTATTTAAAGCCAAGGACTTATTTGTGAGGATTCTCCTGGATTATATTCTCTACTTATGTATGATCCTTGGTGATTTTAATTTGAATTTCAGTCTTGCTTAAGATTTTAACTCTCAAGTAATTATGCTGTATAACACATTTGGGTCCTTAAGTTTGAATGGGTTTAGCATGGTAGATTAGGGCATCTCACCAATTTATTGGAATCCTTCCATTCTGGCATCAAGTGAAAAAAATTTAAATGACGATGAACTTAGAATTTTAATAGACTGTAATTAATCTTCTGCAGCTTTTTTCTAAATGTGAATCTAATGTATCTCCTTTCTATACTAATTATAATGTTGGTTACAACAGTGTAATTCCTCATGCAAAACAGCTTTTCTGTTACATTAAAGTCAAAGTACTACAGCTGGTAGAAGTTTGCTGGTTTTCAATACTGACACATAATAAATACTCTAGGAAATTCTGCTGAAGGCTTCTATTCTTGGAAATCTAAAGAGCCCCTTTGAATTCAGCAAAGACTAACACATTCTTATCCTTTCACAATCTCAAATGTTCCTGTTTCCATGTATAAAAAGAGGGCAGAATACAAGGCTAGATGAGAATGGGTTCTCTTGGGCTTGTTATTTCAATGCGTTTGAAAGACACTTTCTGTTTTGTCTGGTAAGCCAAATAAAAAAGCCAGATTTTTTGAAAGATATACTGGTCACATTTTCACACCCTGAGTCAACCTTTGTCTCTCACAAACAGACAATTTGTCTAAAATTACAATTCCATGGACAAACTCACTAAAGTCAGCATCTATGTCTTGACATAGCTAGAATTAGTCTGTGCTGATTAAGACATCTCAATGCTCACTACAGCCCTAATGGCTGCATTTATTTGGCCAAAATATTTATTGTCAGTTTAGAATGTGAATGGCTCTTTCTAGGAGCTGAATGAACTACAGTGAACATGTATATATTAATCTGACCTGATGGAGCTTACAATTTAGTGAAGACACATACAAAATGCCCACAAAACAAAGATAACATTACAAATTATAACAAATATTATTAACAACAAAAATAGCATACTTTAGGAGAAGCTAATGGGAACTAGGAAGGCTTTCTATAGAAGACACATTTAATCTTACATATGAATGGTGAGTAAAAGTGAACTAGGAACACAGAATAAAGAATATTCCAGGGAGCAGAAACAGCATGAACTTCTCTGAATATGTGATATCTCTACATCTGCTAGGATCACCCTACTGCCACGGCTTATATTCCGTTTGAAATGTGCTGCAGTGTCATGCTTCCAATATTTGGTTTAGTTGAACAAACACCTGCTTCAATGTTTCTAGCTATATAGGATTCTGTGTGTGGAGCAGATTGTAGATAGGCAGTTTACAATGTTTGACATGTCACACAAATCAAGTGTGGAAATATTCAGTTCCTTTTATTTTAAGGTCAATACCACATTTTTGCACTTGTGTTGGAATTATATCCTGAGATTTGGAATAGACAGAATAACACTGAGACCACACATTTATTTTTGTTCTTTGAATGAGAAGAATAGTGATGAGAGTAAAGCACAAGCACTTTATCACTGGAATTAAATTGGTCATTGGCAACTCAGCTGTGAACAAGCTTGAAAGAACATTGATACCTCTTTCGTCTCTGGATATGCAAGAACAAAGCATGCTAGAAGAAGGCCTGAGAATGAAGCATAGAGGCTGTGAAGTTGGAGAATCAATGTGGAATAAAATTCTCTGTTTCTTTCTTGATGAATTAAATTAAATTACGATGTTAAAATACTTCCTACCTTCTCACATAATAGTAAATAAAATTTGAACGTATTTTAATTGCTGATATTAACAGAACACAGAGTGGCTTTCTATTTACTGCAAAAGAAATGTTTTTTAAAGTGGTCCTTGGAGCTACAGAAAATCCTGCTAATTTAAATATTCCATGAATTTAATTTTTAGGTGTTATGTCAGTCCCAGTAGGGTATATTATTAATCCATTTGGGTCTCTAAGTTCTTGGTTTGTTACTACAAATACTGATGCAGTAACTATATGGTCTATGAATCATGATTCTTGACCCTATGTCATGTCCATTTTTCAAAAGTGAAATAATTCTATCATCGTTCTTCATTTAAAACATCCCCCTAATGGATATAAGCATCGTCTGCTGGATGCTCGCCACGCTCACGTCAGGTTTCCTACCAAGAAGGCTGCCCAGCATAACTGTGTTGCCTTAGAGACTCAGTCTCTGGCTGACAGTAGCATTGTGTGAATTCTCAGAGTGCTGATGTTGTGCCTACGAGCTCCTTTTCCTCTGGAGCCATGCCCTGGTCACAGGCTCCTGTTGTAAGATAATGAATTTGTTGCTTCCTGACCCCTTGTAATTTTCTTATAACTGTAAAGCATCGTGGGACTGGGGCCCCTCTCTGGGGGTCGACCTTCCTTGCATCCTTCAGTACAAGCCCAAGAACACTTCTCCATAGGTTCATGCTTCATTTCTGCATCAGAGGTTTCCGAGGTTTTTTTGTCTTCACTCTCTGGCTCCACATTTGGCATTCAGTTTTTGGCTGTTACAGAATATAAATAAATGAAAACAATTAGTGTCTAATTATTTTATTCATTTATCTATTTAGTCAATATTTTAGGTTTCTTAACACAAAATTTTCACATGATTAAATGTTAATTTGATCCATATTGGAACATAAAATCAGAAAGTACAGGAGCCACATTTTTACTTATTATTTTTTATAAGGGTCAAGTATATAATGTCACATTACAAATAATTGTCTTATAAAATACTACCATTTACTGGTCATATGAAAGCAAGCTTTAATATTTCCAAATAGTAATAAACCAAGATTGAGGAAAAGGCATATCAGTATTCAGTTTATGTTCTAAGAATTTTGCAATGAATTTCTGTTTCAGTCAATTTCTCCTCTTCCTTTTCTTCTGCTTCTCTTTCTTCTAGTTATAATAAAACAATGCCTTCATATTCTCTGGAGTATAGCTCATGTGACTCAAAGAATATATACTCAACTAAAACATGAAATTAATTTCTTTATGTTTACAAATTCTTCAGAATTTAATGTACTCTCACAAAGTACCTCCAATTATCCCAGTTTAATCCCCTAAACGTTTATTTCATCTTTCATAAAAAACAACACAACTTTATATATTTGTATTAATTATCTGCAGATGAATATTGTTTTCTTGGCAATAACTACTTTAAAAATAAAGATTAAATGGTCAAGTATGTTGCATTAATCAATAATTGCCATGAATAAAAGCATGAAATAACAGTACTGGAGATTATAGTATAACAAAGAAATGAGAAGTAACATTGCTTTCATTTTTTTATTATTTGGTATTTCAGAATTTACTTTCAAGAAAATTCTGAATTTCAATAAGATTACCACGATTCCATTCTGATTTTTTTGTACACCATGACAAAAATGTCTATAAGCATTTCAAATATGAGGTTTTTTGGTTTAGCTATTAAAACCTAAGAAGGTATTTTTAGGATAAATTAGTTTAAAGATTTACTCATTCCTGTTGAGTGATTAAAGTTCTCTTAGTAAATTGAGATGTAACCCACATCTTATTCAAATTTTCCCCATACTTCTGTTTAGATTTTTATTAAAATGTAACACAAGTTATAAGAATTTTCCTTAAGTGTAATGAAATAAAATGAAAATTACTCATATTGGCTACATCACCCACATGAACTAGTCTTCTGCAATTAAGAAGATGATTCTAAAGTCTTAACTCCAACTTATGCCTAAAGAGTAATAAATTGCTTTAAAAAAGTCAATAGAATAGAGAAAATTTTTGTCACACTGGAATGGATTTCATCATTGCACATTTATGCTTTGATTTATTGAGACATTCTCTAAGCTAAAGATGTAGCTTCATCTCACTTGTCATGTCAATTTTTAAAAAATATAATTCAGACCTTTTGCACAAGAAAACAATACAGCTGATTCATCAAAAGCATTAATCAAAGCTCATAACAAGTTTTAGTATATATTTCTTTAGAATTTAAAAAGTGACCTTGCATTCATTTTCTCCATTTATCACCCTAACAACTTAACCACAGAGAGTTTAATGGTTTGCCCAGGACTCACATCTAACAACTGGCTGATTTGGGATTTGAGGCCAAATTTTCTGAATGAATGGAATGCTTTTCACTCTACCTCACAAAAACTAAATTTCTATAAATAATAAAGGTTTCATCTTTATTCTGAAATTTATAACCTATTTTATTACAAAACTTCACATTTATATTTTTATTGAATATCCCTCATTTACTGAGCAGTACTAGATTGTTCAAGTTCATGGATACCCTGGCAAAAGTTTACTTTTAGGGAATATCACATTCAAATAGTATGCTGGAATACACCATTTCCCCTATCACTGGCATCAATAAAAATAAAATATAAAAATTTATATAAATAAATAATAGAGAGAGAGAGAAATTTACATGTTATTTGGATATACTATTAATAGTTTGTGAGCAAGATTATAATATTAAGAATATAATCAATTTTAAATCAATGACTGTAATTATTGAGTCAATGGAAAACACAGTAAAGTATTGGTAAGTATCTAAAAGCTCCATCATTAATTGCAGGCTGGCATGAGATGAAAGCCAGTACTGCCCTGGAAAACCATTTAAGTTTGCATTTACACACTTATTATTGCAGTTGCAATGTGACAATCAATATATATTGCCTTTACGTTGTTAATTCGCAGCTTTGGGGTTACTGCTAGACTTTAGTAGTGAAGAGAATATTAAGAGTTATTTTGACCAGATACTTAGCAAAAGTCTCCCCACCCACTCTCTAAATTGAAAGAAGAATAAATATCATAGAAATATAATATAATTGGTGTTTGGTAAAGTATTAGGGAATGAAAGGTTCATCTTTTCTACTTAGTCTTCTCTGACCATTGTAGTGGCTTCCTCATCTGCAGACACGACCCCTGTCCTTTTAGTGAAATATATAAACTATATAAACTGTAGTAGACATTTGTCAGATGTAGACAAAATGACCCCAAGGACTTACAGAGCCTATGCATCAAGGTAAAGTGGGAACATATTTAATTATTCTCATCTTCATTTAGTATTGTTTTTAGTTAAGACTTTACTCAAAACTACCAGCTTGGGGTGATGGACGTTTGTTATTTTGCTCATGATCTTCTTATTTCTTTCATTTTTTGTGTGTGTCTAAAATGCTCCCATCATCCACATTCTACTCACTTAAAGGAATCATTATATTGTGACATTTGAAACCAATTCTCATTAATCATGCATTTCCACCATAACTTCAGTGAATAATTTGTATCTATGTGCTAATAGTCTTAAAAGAAACAGGCTCCTTATCCCTAAGTGTAGTTCAATATAGAAAACTTGAATATGAATGAATATTAGCTCTAATTTACCATTTTCCATTATATATATATAGATATATAGATATATAGAGAGAGATTTCTTTATTACGGTTTAATTTTGAAGAACTCTTTACTTATATATGAGGCAATTTCAAATGGAAATTTAATTTATTTCATATTTGCAGCTATTTTTGCATATATGCTTTTCCATCTAGAAAATTTAACTTCATAAAAGCCCATTCCTTCATTTCTTTTAAGCAATTGAAAATATAAAAGCTAATTCCTCAATATCCAGAGCTACTAAAAATAATTATTTAGGGCACTCAGCTATGTTATTTTGTAAAAACCACACATGCGTGTGCTTGAAAGTTAGTATTTTACTGGATAGATATGGCATTTTATAAACGTTTGTATTATGTAAAACTAGAAATAGAAGTTCAAACAAAAAGTTGAGTACTGGTACAATTGTGGTATTTGGGGATCTAAAATTTCTCTCTGTAGGCAAGAATGTGGAAGTTGGTTAAAGCATTTTAAATAATTTTACCTGTTCATAACACCACTTTTTTCTTCTGCTATGAGAAGTATTTCTTCAATTACACTCAAAAATGATTCTTTTTCTTCCTGTGAAATAACATTCCATAAGTAATTAGAAGGTTTACAGCATAGCTACAATTTAAGACTGGGCAATTAGCTGCTATGGATACTATGCCCCTTTATTCACACTTAAACCATTGCCAGCTTTGTGTCCAAGAAGGTTTGATTTCTTCAGCCAAGGAAAGAATAGGACATGTTTTTCTTTGTACTGCAATCAGGATATGCAGTAGCATAGAGAGCAACATTTTTAGAGAGAGAGAGAGAGAGAGAATTTCTTGTCCTCCAAAATTTCTTACTAACAAATGCATAGTTTAGATGACAAAGTCTTGGTGAGTAACAGGTAAAATAAGAATTGTTAGAAGCATAACTTTCTTTGGCCAGAACCAGTGTTAGATACACAATCACTTAAGGCTGGAGTAGTCCATCATGTTTCCTAATCCAGATAGGTGCTGAAACCACCTGATTTGGACACTGTGTACTTCATTAATATAGGAGTTAAGCATTGCACACATTATAGTCCATAGTAACATTTTTAATAATCATCTCAAGACTCTAATACTGCCTGATTGTAAGAACATTCCTGAACTCAGCATTGTGGAACCAGAGCAGGTTCATCATCCATGTACCTGTCATAACTGTACTAATAAACAGTGGGTATATATTGGCTTATCCTGCAAAGAAAAAAATCTCAATGCTTCCAGAAAGAATATAAAAGGTTCTCTACCAATAAAACAAAAAGCACAACAACAAAAAGTGTTATTACTACATTGAGTTTAGATTTCTTTTTGGCAACACTAAATGTTAACAGTGTTTTTTTTTTTTTGACACATTTTCTGAGAGCAAGTTAGTTTCTGGACATAAGATATTTATTTATTTTTTTTTAAATACAACAAAATGTTTAATGAGCAAATCTGTCTTAGCAAATATGAAACTGCCACAGAGAGTAGGAGAGGGACAGGAGCCACGGGACTGGGAGCAGGTCAGGGGAAAGATATTTAAAGAAAAATCATTGACTTTTTCAGGTCAATTGGCTTGAAATTTTGAATCACCTATGCTTGAGGTTATTCATGAGAGCTATTCTGTGACTGAGGCAATTTATTGTTATTCGAGCCACCCTCTTGGTTTTGCTATGAAATATATATATATATATATTTTTTTTTTTTTTGCCTGTTTCTTGGACTTCTCGTTACACCAGGATTTAGGCACAGCCAAACTTTTAAGCACATTTGAAAAATAAATGAAGCTTTTGTAAATAGATTCTACTACTCTTTTAGTGTTGTCGTTCTTACTTTTCACTCAGCTCCCCTTCCCTGCTTTCTCCTACTCCGTGCCAGTACTAAAGAGACTTCTAGTTATTCCTTCATTCGGAATGCTTGGACTCCCTACCATTTGTACTAAAGGCTTATATTCCTGTCTTCAAACTCTCCTCCCTCTGATCGATTTCTAAGTCTGCCTTCTTTGAACAGAGATCTTTTCCTTTCTGACATAGAATTACAATGTAGTTAATGTGTCCTGGGAACTCACAGCATAGTGACACTCTGGAGTCAGAGATATGGATTCTATCTCTGTATTACTTTGCTAGAGCTGTATTAACAAAATACTACAAACTGAGAGATTTAAACAACAGAAATTTATTATATTACTGTTTGGGGGCTAGAAGTCTGAAACCAAGGTGTTGATA
>JAQIFY010004574.1:0-11675 GCA_028533085.1 Varecia variegata | reverse complement strand
CATAGGCACCAATAAAAGATGGTCCACATACAGGAAGGAAAAACTCTGTGCTTCTATGAGTTTGAGAGTAGAATAGTGGGGTGGGGGAGAACAGAGAAATATTGGTCAAAGGATACAAAGTTGCAGTTAGAAGGAATAAATGGTAAGTATTTAAGGTGATGGATATGTTAATTAGCTTGATTCAACCACTCCACACTGTATACATACATCATCATAACATCACTATGTACCCCATAATTATATATGATTATAACTTGTCAAAAATAGAGAAAAAAAAAGCTAACGGAACTGAAAGGGGAAATAGATAAATTTACAATTATAGTTAGGCACATTAATAACCCTCCGCTCTGTAACTGATATGACCACTAGACACAGAATCAGAAAGTGCACATAAGAACTAAACAACATAGTCAACAAATGGGATCTAATTAGTATTTATAGAACCTTTCAGTCAACAACGGCAGAATACACATTCTTTCCAAGTGCCAAAGGGATATTCACCAAGATAGGCTTCATCAGTTCATAAACCAAACTTAAACATGTTTAAAATATCAGAAATCATAAAAGTATACTCTTTTACCATAATGCAAATTAATTAGAAATCAATAACAGAAAAATTACATTCTAGTTTTCATTATTGTCACATTTTTCCAGCATTCCATAAAATACTTAGAAATTAAAGAACATATGTCTAATAATGCTTGGATCAAAGAGGAAGTCTCAAAGGAAATGTGAAAACAATATTGAACTGAACAGAAGTGAAAGTACATGTCACAATATAGGGAATGCAAATGAGTTGTGGCTGAAAGGGAAAGTCATAGCACTTAGAAATAAAGAAAGATCTGAAATCAATCATCTAACTTACTATAAAAGAAGAATAAGAGTAAAATAAACTAAAATCAAGAAGAAGAAAGCAAATAAAAATACGTGAGCAATATTTAATGAAAATGAAAACAGGAAAATAGATGAAAATTAATAAACAAAAACTAGTCCTTTGCAAATATTAATAAAACTGATAAACCTCTTGTAAGACTGATTAAAAAAAGAGAGATCATCCAAGTTGCAAAAATCTGGAATAAAGAAGGAATATCACCATTGATACCACAGACATTAGATACATAGCATAATACCACAAACAGCTCTAGGCACATACATTTGACAACTTAGATAAAATGGACAAATTCTTTGAACAGCAGAAAGTTCCAAAACTCACCCAAGACAGAACAGATAATATGAATAGTCCTTTATTACCATAAAGAAAATTGAATTGCTAGTTAAAAACCTCCTGAAAAATGAAGCTTTGGGCTTAAATGGCTTCATCGGTGGAGTCTACCAAATTTTAGAGAAGGATTAACTAGTCTATAGTCTCTTTCTGAAAATAGAAGAAGTACTTCCAAAATTATTTTTGAGTCCACTATTTCCCTGATACAAAAACCAAGAAAAAACATTCCTTCAAAAAGGAGAGAAAATTATAGACAATATTTCTCAAGAACATAAATACCAAAATCCTCGACAAAATATTAACAAACTAAAACCACTTACACACACACACACACACACATATATATACACACACACACACACATACACACACACACACACACACACACACACATACATGCTGCCACCAAGTAGGAGTTTATTCCAGGGATGAAAAGCTAGCCTAGTATCCAAAAACAAACAAACAAACAAAAGCAATCAATGTAATTCCCCATATTAATAGTCTGAAGAAGTAATGCGATGTGATCATAACAACTGATAGAGAAAAAAAAGCATTTGACAAAATGCAACATCTATCATTATAAAAAATATATTAACAACCTACATATAAAAAAGAAACTTCCTCACCCTGATAAAGAATATCTACAAAATCCAACAACTAACATCACGTGTATGTCAAAGGGTACAGATGCCAAGTAAGAAAGCTCTTGGTGGCAAAGTTGGAACAATCTGAGCTACAACATACATACGTACATTCACTCATCCATAAAGAAACATATTATGGCAGTTTCTTATAAAGCTGAATATCTACCTTTCCTATGACCCATCGGTGTAACTTATAATTATTTACTCAAGAGAAATGAAAACATGTTCACAAAAAGATTTTCCCAAGAATGTTCATAGCAACTTTATTTATAATAGTTAAAAACTCAACAACATTGCAAGCATCTGTCGACAGTGAATGGACAAGCAGACTTTGGAATATTCCTACAGTGGAATAGTCCTGCAAGGGAACAAATGTCTGATGGATGCAAGAACATGGGTGCATTAAAAGTCATACTGAGCAAAAAGCCTTGCGCATGTGGGAACTTATGGCTCCATTCCATTTACCTGAAATTTTAAACAGGCAAAACTGATCTCTATGGGGAAAAGAATATCTGAACAATGGTTGTCAATTTGGGTGAAGTGGGTTGATTACTAGAAGGGATGTAAAGAAACTTTCTGTGATAAGAGTAATATTCTGTATTTTGACAGGGGTGTGGGTTATAGCATATGCATTTAAAACGTCCACACTTACTACTTACGCATTTCACTGTGTATAAATTTTAAGTAAAATCTGTAAATAAATATTGAAATCTAGTCAATGATATTGGTGCTCAAGCATTTAAAGGGTTGTGTACTGACGTCTGCACTGTACTATGAAGAACTTCTAAAAATGGATTAAATGATAAATAGGTGTATAGATTGTGCAGATCAAGTAATGAAGTGATGATGGTAAAATCTAAGTGGTGGACATTGTTATTTTGGAATTCATTGTAAACTTCTTTTAATTTGCTCTGTTCTTGAAAAATTTTATTATAAAACCTTGGAAAAATTAGCACTACCCAATTCTCTTTCCAACTGAAACAGAAAATAGGCTGAAGCACAAGTTGCTTTAAATCAACTCACTCCATTTTAATAAGGTCACTGAATCCATTGTTCGTCATTTTATATTTTTAGTTTTAGAATCATGACTTATTCTATTTCTCTGAACTGCTTTCAGCCAACAATTAAATTATGTGCTCTTAAAGATTCAGATATCCCAGCAGACTTCAGACCCGCAAACTTCATTGTTTGAAAGGCGCGTCTTATTGACCAGCCTGTATTTACGGGCATGGTGATTGTTGCCCGTGGGAGTCGGGCAAGAAACATCAATAGCCCACCACCACGGGGCACATTTTAATGACTGTGGTGAAGAGAGTGGTTTACAGAGTTTTCTCCCAGCAAGTTCCTCATTCATTTAGGGTCTTTCCTAAGATTTGTAAACTCCCCATGTGGCACAAAGGCCACCTTCTCATCGAGTGTTGTGAAATTACTCATGTGATCAGGTTGCTCCATATTTTATCCATCATTATTCATCTCTTATTTTCACAGACAGCACATAGTATCCCTGCGCTTGGAATCAAACCGAACAAGTTTTATAAAACTGGACAGAAAGGGCGGATTTTTGTGGAACACACTTTGGAATTGAGTTGAGGAGGAAAATTCTCAAGAGGACGGCCCAGGAGGACACAGGGTGGTGTGACGTCAGGCACAGGAAAGACTAAAGAATAAAAAGATTGACCTTGGAAACTGCCCTCTCTCCAATTCCTCATTAAAGAATCTGTGGCTGAAGTCCCTGGGCTTCTGTCTCTGGGATGACATTCCCCGGCTCCAACATGCACCGGGGGATCAGCAGGGTTCATCTGAATTTCAGATGTTCTGGGTACTTTGTCAGGAGTGAATTTGCATAGGCATTGAAAAGCAAGACCTCGACTATCTCAACGAAGAGAGATTCTACACACAATGTGACACTTGCTGCTCAGATGTGTCTGCGGACACGATAATCACTGCAGTCTTATCTCAGTCCCGTGGAAAGGAGTCGGCTGTAGGAAACAAAAACCAAGCTTAAAAAAAAGTCTGTATTAGTCTGCTAGGGCTGCCACAACTAAGTGTCATAGACTGGATAGTTTAAACAACAGAAACTTATTTCTGCACAGTTCTAGAAGCTGGAAGTGCAAGAACAAGGTGTCAGCAGGGTTGGTTTCTTCTGAGGCCCCCCTCCTTGCCTTGTGGGGCTGGCATCTTTCTGTGCCTCCACGTGGTCTTTCCTCTGTGCCTGTGTCCAAATCCCCCCTTGTTACAAGATCACAAGTCATCTTGGATCAGGGCCCACACCAGTGACCTCATTTTAACTGGATTACCTCAAAATGCCATCACATGCTGGGGTGCCAGGGGTTAGGACTTCAAAATATGAAGGGTGTGGACACAATTCAGCCTACCAGAGTCCTCTTCCTCAAAATATCTCAAATATTGAAGATAAACATGGATCACTTTAATAAACCATAGCAGGCAGGGCAGAGAGGGATACTTCTGCACTTTGCAACAGACCTGTGTTCACCGTTTATTTTGTTACTGACGGGGAAGCAGGCTGGCTCGTGAGCGGGAGGACACAGCAGTCCCCGGGTTACGACAACCCGAGGTGTGACGTTCTATAATAACAGGCTCCCAAGGCTTCCGTAAGGATGATTTATAATTAAATAATCAAATGCGCATTTTGGAAACTAGTTTCTTCTGCACATGTGAGCAAACCCAGGTGGCGTTTAAGCGGCTCGTTGGCGCAGTCTCTTTACAGTAGCGCTAGTCTCGTAGACAGATAGAGAAGCAGTCGGCAGAAACACGGAAACACAACCATCAGAAGACCCAGGGCCAAACAAGTTTACAACGAAAGAACGAGCCTTTCGTCTCACTGAAGCAGGATTTGCTGAGCTTGAGGAGCAAGATCTTAACATTGAGCAGTTTACAAAGGTTTACTGTGCAGTGAGAACATCAGCTACAAGGCCATTTATGATGAAAAAAAGAAAAAGGCTGTGCAAGCAACCCTAGATATCTTTTTCAAGAAACCGACTTCAGCGGTGAGCTCCCTCCTCCAGCGACAGAACCAAACCCTGGCTCTCCAGCCCCCGCTCCGACCTCTCCAGCACCGTCTCCATCACCACCTTCCGATTAATGCTAGCCACCTTCTTGCCGCAAAAATGCTTCTTCCTGTAAGCAAGACGTTGATGCAGCATTAGATGGCTGTGAACACTTAATATTCTTTTGTGAAATTTCTCCCATCTCCTGTCTGAAGTTTTTGTATGAGTTTGTTTTTATGTTCTGTTTGTTTGAATTAAAAGAAAGAAAACAATAGTTTCAGTACAAGGGTATTATTATTATTACAGTATTACACTGTATTATTATGACCACATGAGCCATTATAGTACTGTTGTTATTATTATTGTCACATATGCACTGCTGGTCAGGAATCCAGGTTACATACAAATCCAACCTAAAGACGTCTTCGGGAACATACCTCGTCAGTAACCTGGGGACCACCTGTATCATGCTTCCTTAGGCATGCACACAAATGCCTGAAGAGTTGTGCTGGTTACACAGCTTTTTGCTTCCAGATCTCATCCTCCCCCTTCTCTTGCGGACTCTGTTTCCCAGGTTCCCTTATCACCTCACTTCCCTGTTCAGCGTGACCAGGGGAGATGCTTGCCAGAGACTGAAGCACAGAAGAAAAGGAGGCATCAATATTTCTCCTCTCTCTCTGCCTCAGGGAGGGTTTCCAGCAGCAGCCACACCTTCCCTGCTGCTCTGGCTCCTAGAAAGCCCCAAGTTGCATGGTTCTAACTTTTCCTTGGCAATCCCCAGTATAATGCCTGCCCATCAAAGTGCCCCTTGTTTTTCTCCAGTGCTCCAGCCTCTCCAGCACCATGTCCACCACCATCTTTGGATTAATGTCAGCCTACCTTCTTCCTACACTTCCATTGTTGGGCTAGCAGTTCCCCAAAGTGCCATGTTAACCTGCATGCCTCTCACCACTCCATCCCCTCTGTAACTCACATGATCAAGTGGTGGCCAATGGAATGTGGGTGGTTACTATTAATGTGCCTCTATTTGTACAGATAGTATGGTGAGTAGACCTCAAGGCATATTTCTTACCTATTGCTGTGTAGCCAACCACCTTACAACTTGGTGGTTTAAACTCTCATTTATTTTTGTGTAGTTCTGCAATGAGGGGACTGCTTAGAGGAGAAAGCTAGTCTTTGCTCCATGTAGTGTCATCTGGGTGTCTCCACTGACCTGTAGTATTTACCTCCATGGTGGTCTCATTCGCATGGCTAGCAAGTTGGTCCTGGCTTTTGTCTGTGGCCATTGGCTGTGACCTTGGTTATTCTCCCTGTGGTTCACTGCATGGTTCTCAGAGAAACTAAAATTCCTCCCTGGTAACTGGCTTATCCCAGAGCACAAGACTGAAGAGTGCCTGAGCTTAGAAATCCCAGAACGTCACCCTCATTCTCTTGTTAAAAGTACTCAAGGCCTAGTCCAGATTCCTAAAGAAGGGAAGTAGCTTCCACCTTTTTAATGGTTGGGAGAAACAAGAAACCACTGCAAAAGAATATTTGTGATGAGAGATATCATTGTGGCTATTTTGTTAACATAATCTGTTGCATCTGTAAGTCAGGCTTTAATATATTCATTACATCCTACTCCTGATAAGTTTCCTAACTAATGGGAGACAAATTTCAGGAAAAACAGATAAACCAAGATACAGAAACTTATTCTCCAGCTGTAATTCTCTTCCTGAGGTCAGTAAGAATACTTTCCAACTCACCTCTTAACTCTCCACTCCTCAAATACACTGCTTGCTGTATTCAACCACACTATGTTTCAATTTTTTTAATGTAAACATCAAAAAAAATCTTAGTTTTATTTTAAATTGTATCTATAATAGTAATTTTCATTTCACAGTTGTATATTTCTCTTCCTTCATCTTTTTATGACACCTTCTTTCTATTAGTATTTTTAAGTTCAACAATATTATCTCTTTCCCGATTCACATCTCAGCTATTAGTCTAATCAAGAAGAATTACGACTTTATACTATATAACTACTCATTAAACCCCATGTCAAAAAGTAGCAGGCAGGGCAAAGGGGGTGTGAGGTTTCTGAGAGGCCAAGGATTACACAGAATCGTGTACTAGTGTGAAGTTGAGATATCCCGTTACTCAACTAAAATAAGTTTGTAAACAGGCTCAAAATTTCCCCATGCTTCTAAACTTTCAACAAGCTCAACCATATTCCTAAGATAATAATCAACATCATGAATTTCTTCTCATTTCTCTTGATAAAGAGAATTTAGTGTTCAACTGCAGCCAAACTCCCTTAAATATTCCCCACAAATCAATGCAGGCTTGTTGTGCACATGCAATAATGTGAAAATTAAAAAAAAAAAAACATTCTTTTTTTATGTCAGGAAGAACCGCCTTTAATGGATTTAAGATTTGGAAATGGTTAACACACACAATATGAAATAGGATTTTTTTCTTATTTTCAGTTTTTCGCTTTTTCTTTGTAACCAGTCTTTGCCTTGTCACAAATTGGAAATTCTAACCTTTTAATATGTTTTCCTCTCCCTTTGTTAAAGTGAAGGAAAAAAAAAAATAGAAAGGAAGCAAACCTAGAAAACAATTTTCAAAAGTATTATGGAACACTGGGCAACTTGTTTTAGTGTCTCTTGGCTTCTGCCTGGCCAGAATTACTCTAGAGAACCCAACTGGTTGATTTACACGTGCACACCCAGGTGTACACACACAGGTGCAAACACACAGCTCTCTCTTCCTCTGCTCTTCTCTTTCAAAGCATAAATAACTTTTATTACCTGATTTGAATCTCAACTTTGGATTTGCAAGTTCTCAGTTTCTTCTGACACATATTATTTTACAGAGAGTAAATGTGAAATCTTCATGAAAGTCCAAAGATATGATGCTAGTTGTCGTGGTGATGAGAATGAAGGAGGAACAAAATAAGAGCTGTGAAGAAATTATGGAAGCAAAATAAAGTTGTCAGATTAAGGGATGTATTATGGCAGGATGGGCTAGAAGAGAAAAAAATAATCTATACTAAGGTTGTTCTTAGGAAGAGCAAGTTTTTTATAAAATATGAAATCTTTCTATTTCCGGCCAAAATTGTTACAGAGTTCATGGATGGTTTGAAAGTGGGAGACGTGTGAACAAATAATGGCGAACAAATTGGGTATGCATGTGGACTGACAGAAGGGGAGATGGATAGGATGTCAGTGTTTTGCAACATGGAAGGTTCTGGGGCCAGGTACAGAGGAGGAAATTTGCTCACAGCGTGGCGAGTTGGTGTTTCTCTGGCAGTCCAGCAGCGCTGGAGCTCTCAGCATGGCCACACGATGTTTGACCAGCTTGTGGTTGATCACTTCCCAGACGTGACTTGGCAGTCTGCTCACAATGTTCTGCACTCTCTAAAGGCAGAACTGCCACTCTGTTCTCTGCTTTAGATGATTAACTTCACATTTTTTAGCTAAGAAGTGCCAGTGTCTTCCTTTGACTGCATACCATACATACTTTATTTTTAATAAATCTCTCGTATCATCCGTGTGATCTCACGTAGCTTTGATTTATGACATAAGAGGTATGGCAATGTCTTCTACTCAGCTTCTTAAACTGGTATGGAGTATTTCTGTTTAGTAATACGTTTAAAACTCTTTTTTTAAAAAAAGCGAATTTATTAGACATGATCTAAACAGATATGGTTTGCTGGGGGACCGACTTTACTTCCTGCACAGGATATGCGCTATGGGCCTGTAACCACGTCTTCAGCATCTGCCTCCAGGTGGGGAGTGACTGCTCTGATTGGTGAATTTGGAGAGAGAAACTCCACATCCTCAGCTGGGTCCTGTCCCCTCTCCCTCTCCAGCAGGCCTGCCCAAGGAGAACACCAGTAGGTCGCCTGGGGTCCTCCACATTGCTAGTCCTACTGTGCAGGCTCCCAGCTGTGGCAAACCTAGTCTAATGCTGAGACTGAATAGAAAAATGGGTCTAATTCTGGAATTTTGGGAGTTCTCACATAAGCTACATCCTTCCACTTAGCCCTTATCATTAATACAGGTTATATTTTGACCACTGTCTTCAATTATTTTTATTTTTTTAATTTACTTTCTCAACTTGCTCAGAGCTGGGGTTGGGAGCAAGTAGAAGGATGCTATTTATTGGGATACACATGGGATAACTTAATGTGTGTTTTTTGGTTAATATAGTCAGTTGAATCCTACAACTGATCTACCGCTGAACACCACAGTTTTCTCTAGTGGATCAAGCTTAATTTAATTTCCAATCACTTTTTTTTATTCAGAATTCCTTACATGGTAAGGATAATTTACATATGTCCCAAGAAACCACTAAGTATACTTCTAAAGCTAGTTAAAACTTGAAGATGAAGATGATTATAATTTCTGTACAATTCAATTATGAAAAATCCCCAAAGTCTTGCCTCTGGGTCCTTCCTGAATTCAGGGATTCTGGAAGAAATGCACAATGAAGGACCTTCTATTTGTAGACTGGTAATTGCTAGGTTCACGTGTGTGTGGTAACCCACACATCATCGCTACAGATTGCTGCTCAGCTACTTAGAGCTTGTCATTATTGCATTGTGTTCACCCCAGCATTTTAGAAGCCATCCAAGATTCACATAAATGCAAAATAGGTGATAATGTTGCAAGTGGGCAGAAAACTGAAAGGAAGCAAAAACAATGCCCTTACAAAAGGCTGGCTTGTGATAAGCTTTTAATGATTTATAGAACAGTCTTGGCAGTGATGCCATGATCAATCAATCACTTGTTGCTGTGCTGTTGCATTTTTTTCACTGTGAAATGCAGTGGATACATTTTCAGTAAAATTTATCCTGTATTTACCATACATAGGGCATTCAAAATGTGGTTTTGGGGAATTCTAGGTGAGGAAAAACTCACCTCTGAAACAGAAACAAGTAGAAATTTACACTGGTTGAAAGAGATCAGCCAATGGTAGAAAAAAACTTCTCTGAGAAGTCACGTTTACTTCTGTTGATGTAACTACGGTGTTTTGTGGTTCAATTAGGAGCACAAGGTGTTTCTGTAAAAAACAAACAAACAAAAAACTATTGCATTCTTGAATTAATTTCTTCCTGAAGTGCAGCCACTTACTAGATTACTACAAATTCATCCTGGCGTACCTGGATACTCCCTTCAGTTCTCTCCAGTCTGTGTCCTGATGTCCGCTGGCTTCATTCTCATCTGGAGGCTTGACCAGAGAGGAACTCCTGTTGACCTCGCCTAGGTTGGCAGAATTCATCACCTTGGACTGTATGACCGAGCACCCTACCTTCCCGCTGGTTGTTGGCTGGAAGCTGCCCTCAGGTCTCAGCGGCCACCCACAGATCTCTGACACATACGCAGTTGTGACATGGCAGTTTGCTTTTTCCAGACCGGGAATAAAACTTTTATTTCTTCGTAGAAGTTCCCAATTCTCTTTTAAGGGCTTTCATCTGATTAAGTAAGATCTACTGAAGATAACATTCCTTTTGCTTGACTCAAAAAATCAGCTAATTACAAACTCGATTACCTGGAAAATCCCATAACTTTGGCCTTAAAATGTAACTTAATGAAGGCAGTGAACTCTGTCCATTTTGCCAAACAGTGTAACCCAATCAAAGGAATGTCATTCCAATTCATTTGTCATATTCTATTGGTTAGAACCAAGTTACAGGTTCTGACCCTCAAGGGTCAGAGATTATCCAAGGGTATGAATTCCTTAAGGATGATTTTAGAGTGCGTCTGCCAAAATTTTTAATAGTTTACCATATTTGCTATAATTTTATATGTTCCATTTAAATAGATTTTAGCAAAAGGAAATTAAAGTTCTCAAATTAACCCAGTCCACTTCAGAGAAGTGGGGATTTGATTCTAGGAACATTTTATTCATAACCTGTCAGATAGATATTCCTGGATTAATAGGAGTAGCCATTAAGAAATTCACTTCCTTCTATGCTCACTCTTCTTGCTTCCCTCATAATCTCTGATTTACATTTTGGCCTCCTAAGTGAACATTCTCATCATAAGAGGATATTATGAAAAAAAAATAGTAATACTACCAGTTCTAACCCTGTTTAAATGACTAAATTGTCATTCTGGTAACGCCTGTCTCCAGCCCAGGATCTTATCACAAAAAAATATTCAGATTATGCTTTTTAGTAAGCAGAACAAAATCACAAATTTTCAAAATGATGCCTACATGAATATTGCTGGTCTTGATTTAGATCAATAGTCAAGCTATTAAAAACTGTATAGTGGAAACCAGCAAGACTGATCCCTGTGTCTGAACACACCTATTATAGGTCGTCTGTTCTCTTTGCACTTTATTTTCCAATTTATAAAGAGAACAGCTTCAAAGAAGCTTTGTAGCTTTACAGCATAAAAGCGGAAAAAGTACATGACCCCAGTAAGCTACTTAATTCAACACATACTTATTAAGCATCTACTACATGAAAGGATGGAGCAACAAAAAATTAATAAAACATAGCCCCTGCCTTTTAAAGCTTATAGTGTAGTGGCCTCTGTTGTAAATTATCATTAAAACCTTTAGTTGTTTTCTCAACTATTGCTCTTAGAATAAATCACTGTCTTTAGCTCATTGTTACATAGATGGAATAAATAACTCTTTGAGCTTTCTTTCCATATATTTTACATTAACAAGTGTCATTTAAAAGAGTAGCTAATGTGAAATAGCCAGGTAACATAACTAGGTAAGATATACATTAGTGATTAAAAATTTAAGAGTTATCACATCTTTTCACTACTAGAGGACTATTAAATAACCAAAAAAAAA